>BSSO01003212.1:0-17040 GCA_030267885.1 Mesembryanthemum crystallinum | reverse complement strand
TAGTGCGTGGAGATCTGCACCGTGGTTTTTCCCCTATTGTTGAGAGGGGTTTTCCACGTAAAATTGGTTGTGTCCTGATTTAGTTTCTTGCACTTATTTTCTCTTATTATTGTTATTGAGCTTGTGTGTTAAATACCGTAATTTTTCCCAACAATACGTGAGGTAAGCAAATGGCTGAAGGGCTTCTGGCTGTTGTGGTCAGGGTTTGGGCCACAACATAGGTAGATTACTGACTCATAGTGCTGCGAGGGTGGCCTCCGGAGGAGAGTGATTACCTGCATTGTACTCATCATTTTGTTGGAAGTTCAGATATCATTGGCCATAGTAGTGGCCAAGACATTAAGAAAATGATGAAGTTTTCTAATTTTCTAAATTTTTTTGAACTAGTGTTACAACAAAAGGGGTCATAAAGTGAGTTGGACTTTGGTGTGCCGACTAAGGTGGAGGGGGTTTTGGTGTGGGTCTATTGGTGTCCAAAGTATCACACTCATCGGCACATGGTATTTATTGCACAGTGGACACTCTTTGGTACTGAGTTATTAGGAGCAAACATGGTTTGCAACAAAGTGCTTGGGCATGCCATATTGGGAGCTATACATGCTGGTTTGTGGAAATTTGTTTTTCAAGTGCCTTATCTTTTCTCTCCTCTAGTCAATTGGATACTATGGCGTGGTTTTGTTTCAAGATTAGATTTTGGGAGTATATTTGGAGGGAAGGGTAGCCCTGTTGCATGAGAAAAGTGAAGATATATTAAGAGAGAGATTTCTTAAATTTCAGAAAGGACAAGCATAACTAACTCTATCAGTGGTCCAGGCAATATGTCACAACATGCCCCTCATGTCCTTCCTAAACCACTCCTCTCTTGCTTGAGTCAAATGTCCACTTTCTTCTTCCATTTTAATTGTCTCATTTTTGTGCAGACACTGGTGTTTGAAAAGATTAATGCTAATGACTTAAATAAAAAAATGCTGCAAAGTGGGATTTGCTATTTTGTTGCATAATTTTTTTCTTTTGCAGTGACATGCTGCACACTTATCTTTGGAGTAAGCTTTCTGGTGTGTTTGGGGTGTCTTCGGTGTGATCATCTTCTAATTTGTACTAGCACTTCTTTAAGGTTCGCTTTGTGGGCTTTGGATGGGAGAAGGAGAAGTTTTGGCATGATGATCCCATGGCAATTTTGTTGGCCATGGACAAATGATATACTCCCTCCGTTTCATTTAAATCTTTACAATTTCTATTTTGGGATGTTTCATATAAATCTCTACATGGCCTAAAATGGAAAGGTTTTTTAAGTTAAGTTACCTAATTATCCCTCTCCACTCACCCTCATTATTTCCCTCAATCCACTTGCCCTCCACTATACAAGGGTATTCTTGGAGGTCAAGGACTAAAATAAACTTCCATATTTTAATTTGCATGCAAAAGTCAAGCGTAAAGATTTAAATGAAACAGAGGGAGTACTTGTGTATAAGACTTTGAACATAGTGCTTCTTCGAATCCAAATGTTTCTTTTGGTTCTCTTTCTTTCTTTCTTTTTTTTTTCTTTTTTTCTTTTTTGGCCTTTGGGAGTGCATGTAAATAGTTTTAAACATACTGATGCGTTTCTCTGAATTTCCATTATCTTATTGCACGGATTTCTCTGCGAAGTTAATTATATTTTTTGCTCACGTTTCAGAGAAACTACGCTGTCTTGAAGGAGAGCGACATCCAACGGCGCCAGGAAGAGAGTATTTCACATGTCTCTGCTGTTCTGTCCATATCTAGAGTTGCAGCAAGCATATTGCTTTGTCATTATAAATGGTAAAGTGGGCCTGTTGGCTGTTTCTTGTTGCATGGGCATGTTTATGGCACCAATACTCTGATTCTGAATCTTTGATGCATGATGTATCATGTGTGCATTGTACTTCTCAACTGTGAGAAGTGTATGTCTATTTATTTTTTTTATCCTTTCCTGTAGTTTCAAGTGTGTAAGTGGGTTCTCTTTCAGGAATGTTTCTCAATTGCAAGATGAATGGTTTGCCGACGAAGAAAGGGTACGAAGGACTGTTGGGCTACTCCCTAGACCAGGTGTTTGGTTTCCAAATGCAAAAGAAGTGAGTTGTCCACTTCTTTGAAACTCAGTCTCTCTAATTTCTACAAGTTTTTATATATGTAGCATATTTTTTGCCTAATGTTTCCTGTTTCTGACATGTGGACATTTCTTGGCAGTTGACTTGTGAAATCTGCTTTGATTCCCATCCTCTTGATCAGATACATTCAGCTGTTTGTGGCCACCCTTATTGTACAATATGTTGGAAAGGTTAGATTTATCTTGACTGTTTGCATGAATCCTTCTAGAAAGATCACATTGGATGTCATACATTTAGCTTTTTGTTTGTGTTGTACTTGCATTTGTTGGATATGATGCTTTGAAGATAGATGGTGATTTTTCTAATGATGAGACTTTCCTGTCCGATCAGAGAAAGCTTTGTGCTTGTACTTAAATGCCTGTTGTGACTATAAAGGGTGGATGTGCATGCATGCACATCACCTGCCTTTTTATAGGGAATAATGATGATACATGGTTGAATCCGTTTTGTAGGTTATATTACCACAGCCATTAATGATGGCCCTGGATGCCTGTTGTTGAGATGTCCGCATCCATCTTGTCGGACTGCTGTTGGTCAAGACATGATCCGGACTCTAGCATCTGATGAAGACAAGGAGAAGTATTCCCGTTATTTGTTCAGATCATACATCGAGGAACAAAAAAAGGTAGATGCTGTCATTGAATTTATTAAATAATAAACTTAATGAGCTTTTAAGCAGGAGTGTGTGTGATCTTTGACCTATGCATCATGATTTGGTGTTGGAAATGGACATGAATGCTACTGCTTAAGCTTGTACCTTGCTCTGTAATGTGAAAGTTTACATCTTTTGAGAAGGGTATCTTTGTTTCCTGGGGATTTCCTTATTCTTTGTTGCTCCTTCTGCTATGTTTCACTTTTAAACTCGCTGATCATGGGCGGATCTATTCATTAAGTTATGGGGGGAAATGCCCCCAGTGGAATGTGGGCAGAACTGAAAAAATGTTCAGTGGCCCAAGAACTTATCATGCAAATCCAAGATAATGCCCCCATCCACCAATTGACACAATACATGAGGACCCCAATACCCAATGGTTGTTCATGCCACTTAATTTATTGCTTTTGTTGACTGAAAAAGAAGAGAAAGAAGGGTAAAAGTGATCTTGGACCCCACATTAATTTTTCACTTTGTTACTCCAGTATTTTTGGCAATGACTCCCACGTTACAGTTTTCTCTCACTCTTTCTTTCCTCTAAAATAAATATGTTGAGTTTTAGAGCTTTATTGTTTATGGATTTTGTCCCACACTCTCTTTCCTCTAAAAATCAAAATGTTGGTTTATAGAGTTTTTTTCCTAACCTTTTTTCCAGTTTTGCAAGTAAGGATTAAATGATGCCATATAACAACTATATTCACATATTAATGGTTAATACTTGTAACTTTGACTTTATAAAGTCAAAACGTAAAGGCTTTAATGAAATGAATATGGTATTATTTTACGCTTTTTACTTATAGGGTGTCCCCAATGAAAGTTTTTTCTGGATCCGCCACTGTCGCTGATTGCTATTGGCTGTGCTTTTCCAGTCACTTGACTCCAGATGTTCTGATTTCAGTTCTTCAATCGACATGGTTAAGTGGTGTCTAAAGTGTCTATGAAGACATAAACTAAATTGGCTAATAAAAACTTTTTTCAGTTTGGAACTCAAATAAATGTAGGTTTTGTGTGAGAGGCCGGCTTGGTCTTTCGCTCTTTGCTGTTGCTTGCTCACTTGCGGTTCCATAATCCAGTGCGGATAGTTGTATCTTGTATATTTTTATTGTAGTTCACTGCTGTCTTAGGATTTCAATTATTATCCTATAAGGTGGCCTCATGTGTGAGGCCTGGTACTTTGAAGAGGAAGATGTGGTACTTAGTACCACCAAGTGCCACATTTTCTTGACCCAAGTACCACGCCTCATATATGAGGCCACTTCATGCAAGTTTTTTTAGGATTTTTTTGTGCTTACATGAGAATTGAGCTGGCTGATTGCGACCTTATCTGACCGAAACCTAATAACCTGAACCCAATCCCAACAACAGCCCCAAAGTATACTTTTCAATCCTTGACATCCATTTTGGCTACCTCTTTATTACACTCATCCATTTCCTGGAAACCATTATGGTACAAATTTTCTTTTTTTCTGATTTTTTTTTTCTTTTAGATATATTATGTATATAGCTTGTTAAATTTTCAATTTTAACAAATGTGATTTCGAATGACTACACTGTAAACTATTATGTGGGTTTGTACTGGTGGCAGTTGACAATTGTAATGTCCATATAGGTGTTTGATAAATGAATATGTGATACAAAATATGTTCTTTTAATTGTATGATCTTTTAAGTGCAATTTCCTTATCATGCAGCTCCACAATTTTATCGTAATTTCTTAATTTTCTGCAAAGGCTTTGCAACACATTGTGATGCACATCTTATTATCTCCTTGGGAATATGTATATATATTGAGATTACAATAAGATTTGTTTTGGCTGATGCAACATATCTTGGCCCTTCTTAAGTTTCTGACGTGAGAATGATGAAAATTTTGTGGTCTTACTAGTTATTGCTTATTCTTGAAAATTTTGGTTGCCTCCAGACAAAGTGGTGCCCTGCTCCAGATTGTGATAATGCGGTGGAATTTGAAATTGGTAGCAATGTCTATGATGTTATTTGCCTTTGCTCACACGCCTTCTGCTGGAATGTAAGTCCCGAGCATGTAAAGTCGGTTTGTCAAGGTCCCCCCCCCCTCCCCATATTTTCTTCTCTTATTGCTTTCTAAAACCTATCCTTATTTTTTTTTTTTTTGAGATAAAAAATTTGTATTAAAACAAAAAAAAAAAAACCTAATTACAAGCTCAGAGGATAAGGAGTCCCCAAGGGAGCTAGGTACAAAGAGAATCACTAATTACAAATCTCCCTAGAGTCTCTGAATATTAGTGAGGATCATCCCCCACAAAGGCCCAGCATCATTGGCCCAAAGAGAAGCCTAGTAAACCACCCAACCCCACACAAAATTAAGATGCTTTGATGGCCAGGGGAAAACGCGAGAGTTACGTTTCAACCAAAGGCACCAAAGAATAGCGAAGAGGGCGCATAGCCACAACAACATTTTAAATTTTACCCCCTCCAAACCGATATATAGGGCCAACAAAATGGCAAGGGTGCGAGGACTGATGTAGCACTCCCTTGTATTGCCAAGCCTCACCCACAAAGACCGAGCAAACTCACACTAGAATAGATGAAGATCTGTCTCACTAGACAATGGCAAAAGACATAGATATCCGGAACTAAAGTCCACCCAAGCCTCTTACATTTGCAGCACGTCACGAGTGTTCACCTTACCCAATGCTAGGGTCCATATGAAGTTAGCAAGAGGGAAGTATGGATGGCAAGAGGGCAGGTTAAGGTGGGAAAGAAAGGATTTGCAGGAGAAAGCCCCGGAGTGATCTCCAAGCCAAACCCTTGAGTTGCAGTATCGCCAAGAGAAGTGGTCTGAAGAACAGAGAGTAAGAAGATGAGATCCTCCATATCCTAGGCAAAGAGAGCTCTCTGAAGATGAAGATCCCAAGCCAAATGAGCTCAATGGGGACAGGAGACTCCTAGAAACCCTTGTTCATCTTCCTTTTTTAATTTTTAATTTAACCTATTCTTAGTAAGATGGAAAACAAATTTTTGCTAAACAAAGCAGACAATTAAAAAAAAAAAATTGGAAGGGAAATTATTGTTGACAAACTCAGTTTCAAGACAGCTTGAAAACTCAACAAAAAGTACTCAACAGTCTGCTAGATGCCAAAAAGAGAGATTTATTTGATTCAAGATGAAAACAAAATTATTTACTGCATGCAATATGAGTTTGCTGGTTGTATAATTTGTGCAGTGTACAGAAGAAGCTCATCGTCCAGTGGACTGTGGTACTGTGTCTAAGTGGATATTGAAGAATAGTGCAGAGTCCGAAAATATGAATTGGTATAATTCTTATTTACTTAGCCTATCTTTGATGCTATTGCTTTTCTGGAATGTCTTTTAATTGGCAAGTTTTTTTAATATTTTTTTCTTATTTTGTCAATGCCTATGTTATGTTGGAGAAAACAATATCAAAGAGAGCTTTTCATTCACTTCTTTTCTACTTTAAAACTCCAAAACAGATCAATCTTAAATAAAAGCTGACAACAACAAAATTTAGCTAAAAAACAGGAAAAGAAATCCTCAACTTACTGCATTAAGCAAATATCTAGGACCACTAACAAACTCAGCTAACTGACTCCACTAACAGCAACCTCCTAACTGAATTCAAAATCGACCCACTAACACTAAACACAAAACAGATTTTCCTAAAAATTAGTACACACTTATTCAAAGTCACAGAAGAGCACCTCTAGGAGTGTTTTTGGTCTTGGTTCACGTGCTGTGACGTGGATTTAAAGAAGCAAGAAACAGTTTTTTTTGTCGTCTTCAAAAGCAGAGTATACAGCAGCGAGTTCAGCAGCTCGGCAAGCGTTATGGCTTAGAAAACTTCTTGTTGATTTCCTATGTGAGCAAAATGAGGCTACAACACTGTTGTGTGATAACAAGTCAGCAATTGCAATGGCAAAAAATCCAGCGTTTAACCAAGCATATTGATGTGCAACATCATTTCATTCGGAAGCACGTTGCTGATGGGAAAACTTTGAAGTTTTGTGGACGAACGAGCAAACAACTGATATATTCACTAATTCACTTCCTTAGGCTAAGCATTTGTTTTTCAGATCTCAGATAGGAGTCCTGAACATCCAAGCATCTTGCCAAGCACGGTCAATGAAGCCGACCAATCTGAAATTTGGCACTTTAGAATACCAAATACCATATTCAATGTTCCAGCCACATAATGGAAGGTCCTTTTTGCTCCACCAAGATGCTGCTTCATAGATTATGCATGAATCTAGAAACAACACCAGCTGAAAACGCAATATCAGGTCTAGTGTGTGTTAGATAATTTAGGCCACTAACAAGACTTCTAAAATATCTTGGATCTGCTTTGTCGGTCCCATCTTCTCGCTGCAATTTCTCATCAATATTCATGGGTGTGACTGCAACTTCACAACTACTCATATTGAGCTTCTTTAGCATGTCTGTAACATACTTCTTCTAGCACGCAAAAATTCTTCACCTTGCTTCACTCCCGGCCCCAAAAAATTGCAATAACCCCAAATCTGTCATCCTGAAATTTCTTATTATGTTAGACTGGAAATCAGCAATTAAATTCTCCGAGGAACCCATGTAAATCATATCATCCACATAAAGACTCACCACTAAAAAATCATCTTTGCCTTGATTCTTTAAGTAAAGAGTAGGCTTGTTTTCACTCCTTGTGAATCTGTTATCTCGAAAGAAGGGATCAATTTTGCTATACTATGCACGCGGAGCTTGCTTTAGCCTGTAAAGAGCTTTCTCAACCTGTAGACTTTGCTTTCATAACCATTAACTACAAAGCCTTCAGGTTGACAGACAAAATTTTCATCTTCCATATTACCATTCAAAAAAGCAGAGTTCACATCAAACTGATACACTGGTAACTGTTACTGGGCAGCCAATGTCAAAAAAATTCTCACCGTTTCAAATCGAGCAACGGGAGAAAAAGTTTCTTCAAAATCAATACCTTGCTGTTGTGAGTACCCTTTGGCCACAAGTTGAGCTTTATGTTTCTGGATACTCCCATTGGCATTATACTTCGTGCAAAACACCCACTTGAGTCCTCGAATGTTCTTACCTTCCGAAACATAAACCAACTCCCAACCTGAATTTTTTTCAATGGCTTGCATCTCCTTTGTCATAGCATTCTGTCATTTAAGATCTTCTTTTGCGTGCGTCTTCAAAACAAACTGGGTTAGATGCATATAAAGCAAAATTGCAGGACAAATATACCTCATTCAATGCAAGGAGCGAAACTTCTTTGGAGTGTGGTCGTATGCAGAATTGGGTGGTGAGCTTTCTAAAGCTGAGTTACTGATACTGCTTGAGCTGTTGCTGGAAGGAGATAAAGGTGGTGTTTGAGGCGCAGTTCACTGCTGGAATCATTATGTTCAGGAGATAAAGGTGGTGTTTGATTCTGCATTCGCTACTGGAACTTCATCATATCAGGGAAGAGGGACAGGCTTCCCATCCTTGTCAGTACCCCATGGCCAATTAGCAGCTTCACTAAACAACACTTCTCTACTAATAATTATTTTGCCACTAATTGGATTATACAATCAATATGCTTTAGATTGGAGGCTATAGCCGATAAAATTACACTTTTCTGATTCTTTTATCAAGTTATTATGAAAAGATTTAATCAAAGCATAGGATATACATCAAAAAAATTTTAAGTGGCTTACCCGGGGTTTCAAACCTCTCCATGCTTCACAGGGTGTCATGTGCGGAACTGCTTTTGTGGGAGAAATGTTGAGGAGATATACAGCTGTAGCTACTCCTCCTGCCAAAACAGATTCAGAAACATCCTTCTGACCATTTCCACCACAGTCCGATTCTTCTGTGCTGGAATTCCGTTTCACTCTGGTGTATGCGGTGTAGTGAGCTCCCTTCAAACCCCTTACTCCTCACAAAAAGTGTTAAAATCTTTTGAGCAAAATTCAACACCCCTATCGGTATGCAACACCTTTATACAACAGTCACTTTGCTTCTCCACAAAGGCTTTAAATTTCTTGAGATAATCAAAGGCTTCAGATTTTAATTTCAAGAAATAGACCTAACTCATTCTACTGTCATCATCAGTAAACAATAGGAAGTAATGACTTCCACTTAAGGATTCCGTCAGACAAGTCAGTGTGCACTAATGCAAGAGGCTCATAAGCTCTCCAAGACTTCCCAATAGGAAATGGCATATGACTTTGTTTTCCTAACACACATCCTTCACAAATTTCAATAGCATCAATAACTGGCAAGTAGGGCTGTCCCAACTATTTTGGGGCCCTGTGCTAAAAGCAAAATTAGGCCCTAACAATTTTATAAATATGTTTGCAATAAAATATCGGACAAAATAGCAGCAACGGTTGAGCATGATGAACAAAATAACCCGTAACTAGATAAATTTCAACAATTAATATGGATTTTATTTCATATATAACATTTCAAGACTCAATAGGATTTTTCTGTTCTATATATGAATTCCGCCCAACCAAAATGTTGAAATTCTTTGAGCCTTCAATGAAATTTGCAAAATAACAATATAAATAATATGAGTAATGACTCGGTGGTTTTTGCAAAATAACAATAAAATAATAATGAGTAATGAAATTTGCAAAATAATAAGAGAGAGGTATGTAAGTGGAAGGTGAATAGGTACATAGAGGAGAAGAGAGAAAATAGGATAAATGAGGTAGATAAATGGTTCTTGGTAACTGAAGATCTTCACCAATTTCTTAGCCCGTAACTTTCTCAACATGCTTTTACTTTTTATAAAAAAAAAGGAAGAGTTCAATTATCAGGGAATACAACACACAAAGAGTAAACTAATTTTGGGTCCTCCACAATTGGATGCCCTGGTGCAGGTGCACACTTAGCACCTGCCTAAGGACGGCCATGCTGGCAACCTCGAGACCATATCTTTCAGTTCAACAACTTTAACCCATTTAAATGCAAATGACCATAACATAGATGCCATATGTCAACCTCACTACATGCCTTAGCAACACAAGCCCTTTTTCAACATAAGAAACGTCAAGTGGGAACACTCTGTTTTCAGTCATGCTAACACTAGTAATTGTTTGGCCAGACTTCTTATCTTGAATAGCACAATGACCATCATCAAACACAATTACTAATACTACTCATCAATTGTCCCACACTCAACAGATTATGAGCCAAACTAGGCACAAATAAGACATCATGCAGTAACTTCTTTTTGCCATTGCTAGTTTGAATAGCCATTGTACCTTTTCCTTCAACTTGAACCTGCTTGTTGTCACTTGTCACCAAGTCGAACCTCTGATTTGTGTGACATATCCAATTCCTCGAATAACGAACGAGAACTGGACATGTGATTTGTACAACCACTATCAGTGAAGACATCTCTGGAAGAGCATTGTCATGAAAATGAGCCATGGACAGCGTTTCTGCATCATCTTTCTCCACAAAACCTGCTTGTTGCTGCTCATCTTTTTGCTTCACCCAACAATCAAACTTCTTTGTGGTCAATTTTTTGCAACAGTGGCATTGAATAGAACTTCTTGAACTTGAATGTCCCTGTTTTGCGGATCGGAAATTTCCTCTATCGCCACCACGACCTCGATAGCCCCTTTTGCCTTGTCCACGACCTCTAAATTTTTCTGACTTCCCCTCGAATGAATTCTCCCCTTTCACATGAAAAGCCTTCTCCTCTGTTTTTCATTGGATTGGCTATCAAAGAAATCATCAATTCATTAAATGTTTATATTCACAAGTCCTTTAACTATTCAATTGCGGCAACAACATGATCAAAGTCCGGGTTAAACTTCTTAGCACCTTACTCACTGTAGTCTCATTGCAAACAATTTCACCATAAGATTTCATTTGATTGACAATCCCTGACACCCTAGATTAGAAATATTGCGCAAACTCTTTATCTTTCATAGCTAGTGTTTCAATGTCACGACAAAGGGTCTGTAATTTAACAATTATTACCTTCTTATCTCCCAAATACGCTTGCTTGATAATGTCCCAAGCCTCATGTGCCTAGCTGATAATTCGAGGAAATATGTCATTATCCAATGCTGACTGGATGAGAAACAAGGCTTTTGCATCTTTCTTGCGATTCTCATGCAACCTGACATCAGCCAGTTTCGAGTCTTCAAATCCATCTTCTACCAAGTGCCATAGCTCCTGGATCTAAACATTGTCTTCATCTTTAGACTTCAAAGATGATACTTTTCCCCCTTGGATATTGGAAGTAGGGGTTGGGATGAAGGATTGGTGCCATTGCTTGCCATGGCTTCCTCACAATTTGTGATTCACTCAGTGTTTGGTTTTTTCTCTCTCACTTCACCTTTCCTTTCCCTTGCCATTGGAGAAAAGAATGGATCGCAACCTGGTTTTTTTTTTTTTCTTTTTTGTTGCTCTGATCCCATGAATGTAAAGAAAAACAATATCAAAGGCAGAGATTTTCATTTACTTATTTTCTACTTTAAAACTCCAAAATAGATCAATCTTAAATAAAGGCGACAATAACAAATTTTAGCTAAAAAAACAGGAACAGAAATCCTCAAACCTACTGCATAAGCAAATATCTAGGACCACTAACAACCTCAGCTAACTGACTCCAGTAACAGCAAATCTAACTGAATTCAGAATCCTAAGAGCCACTGACACTAAACACAAAGCAGATTTTCCTAAAAATCAGCAACACTTTGAATCAGTCATTCAACATGTTAGTGACTGATGAAAGTGAAGAAAAAGGCTATGTTTGAGTGATAGTGTATGGGTTGAGTTAGTCATATCTCTTCCAATGAGAATTTAACTAGCAGTTTCTGAATGTGTACAATATTATGCTCTTATCTTGAACCCTTAGATGGGTAAAATATATTGCCAAGTCCAAGATAGTAATACTAGGATAGAAAATAGTACCCATTTTGTTGTTTGGTCATTGCATCCTTTAATTCATGTTTTCATGTTATTATTAATGGATGTGCATACTGAACAGGATTCTTGCTTACTCGAAGCCTTGTCCAAATTGCAAGCGCCCAATTGAGAAGGATCAGGGATGCACGTATATGACATGCGCCCCTCCATGCAATTTTGAATTTTGCTGGTAAGGTCTTATCAAGTGCTGGCAAGTGGAAACCAAGAATTTATCTCTTGTTTTAATTATTTTTTAATTTAACTGCATGGTGTTGTTTCCAGGGATGGTAGATAATTAGTTTCGCGTTCTATGGTTTGCTATATGTAACAGGTGCACCAGCTTTTACACTGGTACTGGTAAATGCTGTCATGGTAACATCTATTGAAAGGAATCGTGTTTCTTTTCAGGCTATGCCTTGATGCATGGGCTGATCACGGTGAAACAACTGGTGGTTATTATGCATGTAACCGTTATGAAGCTGCAAAACAGGAGGGAGTGGTAATGAAATCAGATAATGCATTGAGCTTAATATTTTAATCTTTATAATATGTTCAGTAACGTTTCTATTTACACGTTTATTTGATTCTTTAGTATGATGAATCTGAAAAAAGGAGAGAAATGGCAAAGAACTCTCTTGACAGATATTTACACTATTATGAACGATGGGCGGGCAACAAAACGGTATGGCTACATGTTTTAGTTAGGTGCTTTTCCAAGCATTGATTTTGAAGAATGCTGGAAAAATGATTATAGGGTAGAACTGATGCCTTTTTCCATCTGTTTTTCTTTTTTCTTTTTCTTTTTCTTTTTTTTTCTTTTTTCTTTTTTTTTAAAAAAAAATTCTCATATGCTGCTTAACTTCGTGGAGAATAACGTCACAAATGTGGCAGTTTGTCTTCTCTAATTTCTATCATGAGAACCAGATGTGTTTTTGATGAAAAGTTCAATATTCTTTGTATATTGAAACACATGGTTTTCATTTGACAAACTCATTGGGCCGCTAGTGAGGATTTGTCCTTGATTTTACAAGTGACTTTGGCCTCACATTCAACTCGTGGAGAGATGGATAAACTCATCTACATTTTTTTTTTTTTTTTTACTTGTTGTTTTACTTTCATGAAGCAATTCCATATTGGCCTTGTTTGGCAAATGGCTGGTAACATTGTCGGTTGGTTGTTCGCTGATAGCTGGTTGCATTAGCTGCTTTGACCTGTTGGTTACAATGGTTGTTTGTAAAAAGTATTTGGTAAAATTAGCTGGTCATTATTAGCTAGTACCTTGTAAATATCTTGAAATAAAATTCACAAGCCACAAGCCAATTCCAAAAGCTACCCATAGTGGCTTTTCAACAGTTGGCTTGTGGGATGCCAAAAGCCAACCCAACCCAAAAGCCATTTTCCAAACACCCCCATTGTCGGAGTGAGTTCTTAGTTGAATGATGAGCTAAAGGTGTGCTACTGCTTTGTTGCAGTCACGGGAAAAAGCTATTGCAGATCTACACCGAATGCAGACTGTAAATGTAAGTAAGATTCCAGTCTAATATTGACAAAGTTGTTATCATCCCTTACTCCTAATTATGTATTGCTCTTGACTCTTGCATCCATTTAGTCATTTGATAAAAGAATAAAAGATGTGTGGTTTCCTTGTGAAGGCCTTTATGTCCTTAAACTTGTGTGAGTGCAACTTATTACTAGCAGTCATAAGCAACTTAGATGTCTTGATGTATCTTGTTTATCATGATTTGGTATCTCTAGAAATGATGTCATTTTCTTGCAATATGAAATAGTCTACGAAATTTATACTTGGTACCCATTCCTTACTTCCATCAAGAAGTAAATGAAGGCCTTTTATAACTTACTTCTTTGGGGTTGCAGAAGATTTTTAGGAATTTTTTTGAATTAGAATTCTGAAGTGTTCAATCAGATGTTTGCAAGATCGTAATTCTTGAGTAAAATGTTTTGAGCCTTTCTGCATGTTAATCTCTCATAAGTATTCGAACTATGGAGGGGTTTTAATCCTAAAGTAACAAGAAAGTAACTGTATCAAGGGATTGTGAATAGTCTTTTGTCTTGGTTAGTGGCTTCCAGAAGTGAGTGTACTTCAGTTGTTTCACTGAACGCTGAGCTTACTTCATTGATCGCGTTCTTTTCTTATCCTGTGCTCCTCTTATCCTTTCGATAATCTTGAGTTAGAATCATGCGAAATTTCAGTGTGGCCTTCATGCAAATGAGGGTAAAAATGATACTGGGCTTTAATTTGCAGTTACGTATGCTTAGTGACGAGCTGAAGGAACCTGAGTCACAACTGACATTTATTATAGAGGCTTGGAAACAAGTGAGTTGAAATGTTTCATGCTTGTGCAAAAGTTGGTCATTCTATTGTATTACTCATTATTTTAATGAGGGTAATTTGGAGTGAGATGGAGAGAAAAGGGATTGACTACTATCTTCCATGTGTATAGTTTGGTAGGATGGAAGAACAGCTGAATGTAAGGATTTCTAATCCTCCATTATCCATTGCAAGTCTTTTGTAATAGACATAAGATTTTAGAGGGATTAGAGTTCCTCTTGATTCCTTCTTACCAGTGCTTGATTATATCCAAAGTTTGTTTGAGTTAGGCCTAGTTTACTTGCTAATTAAATGTGATTACTTTGTAATGGATTATCTTAGTAATTGGCTGTAGGGGTGGAAAGGGGAGGAGGTGTGGCGGAGGATGTGAGGAGATGGTTATCGATTACAAGAATCAATGTAATCACAATTATTCAAATCTAGCCTATGAAATCATCATTACATGACTAGAAATAATGATGTTTACAACCACCATGACAACTACAGTTTTTACGAGTCACCATGAACATGTATACAACTACATAATGCTCATTACATTTTAATTACACATCCAAGTAAACGCCACCTTTGTCTTTTTTTGTGTAAAGGCAAGCATATTACTGACAAAAATGGGTCTTGAAATTAAGGTCTTGGGACGACACCAATGGCCTATCAACTGAGCTAGCTTAATCCTACTCCCATCTCTAAATTTATACGTAGGACCTAGAAAGGGTGCTTGCACTTTTTTGAGACCTTGCTAAAGTTTTAACCAATATGTTGAAATGTTTGCATAGCGGATCATGGACTCAAAATATTTCATTCATATAACTCAAAATATATTTTACAACGATACTACACTTATAAATTTATCTTCTCACAGTATTGCACTTGGTGAGAGCACTTGGCTCCGCCTTATCTTACCCTCATATTTGGGTGTGAGCTCTTGTCTCCATACCTCACCACCAAATTCTACCACGCACACCCAAATGGTTGCCTAACTCTCCTCATATAGGCTCTCCACATGGGTATGTTGATATGTCTAACCTTTCACCTTCCCTCTAGATTTTCTAACTCATTAATATCATTCTAAAACTCTAGACAATTTTAAACAAATATCTTAGATCTTTTCTAAGATTTTCTAGATTAATCTCTAACACTCCTTAATCTAGAAACATCTAAATTTTACAGAAATCTTCATTCCATCTTCATTTTGATCTTTAGCGTGCTCTTCATCTTCTTCTCTTTCATCTTCATCTCATCTTCTTGATCTTGTTCTTTATCTTCATCAGCATCTTCGTCTTCATCTCCTTCTAATCTTCATCTTTATCGTTTCTCAAATCTCTGTCTTCTTTCCTCTTCTTTAAAATTCTTCATCTTTTGGTTTTTATGTTAGTGCTAATGTCACCAACTACTCATTTGATTCTTCAAAAAATTTGATCTTCTCGTTGGTACTCAAGTTACGAACAATGCTGCTGACGCACATTCACCAGACCTCCATAATTTTGCCTCAAGTTCTTCATCTTTTTTAGTTGGTGCTCGTGTCACCAACATTCTTATTGATGCACATGTTACCAACTTTCAAATTTTTTTCCAGATAACCTGGAGCTTCTGATACCATTTTGAAACCTTTGCGTAGCGGATTAATAATGGACCTAAAATATTTCATTCATATAACTCAAAATATATTTTACAACAATACTTGTGTACATTCATAATTTTATCTTCTCACATAATCTTCACTTGGTGACAGCACTTGGCTCCCCCTTATTTTACCACTCATATTTTGGTGGGAGCTCTTGTCTCCACACCTCACCACCATGTTCTACTAACCAATATACTAGTGGCATGATCGTTGAAGTTTTACATTTTTTCGTTGCCAGTGTTAATGGTTTTGAGGCATTGTTTTTCTTCTGGGAAAAAAGAGTTACCATTGTAAAAAATTTCAGATCATTGAATGTAGACAAGTGCTAAGATGGACCTGTGCCTATGGTTACTATTTGCCTGGTTATGAAAATGCCAAGAGACAGCTTTTCGAATACTTGCAAGGTAAAATGTCATAGCTATGTTGGTGTGAGACCACCCCCTCCCCCCAAGGGAATTATTTATATCATTTACTGTCCTGTTTAATCCTCTATCCTTGTAGGTGAGGCTGAGTCTGGTCTTGAAAGGCTGCATAATTGTGCAGAAAAGGATGTAATGAGTTTCCTTGGTTATTTTCATTGGCCACTAGATTTTAATGCATTTCGTCCGAAGCTGGCAGGGTTGACGAGGTAATAATCTTTCTATAATGTGTACATCTTTGTTTTTTCAGAAGGGTAGCCGGTAGTGTAATATGGCTTATAGATGGAACTTGGAAGTCCTTAACGTGTAGATTCCTACTTTGATTTATCTAACTGTTGCACTGTCAACATAGCGGGATGTCGGAAACAGGATAGATGCTCTCTGTGAAGATCTTGAACTTAGAGCCTTGCTGGTTCTTGTCTCAACAGTCTCTGACTAGTTTGGCTTTATAGATGATGGTGGGCTTGGTGGCACCGTTCTTACAGAACTAAACAACTCAAAAAAGAGAGTGAGAGATCTATGTTTGCTGTAGTATATGTAATTCCAATCTTTTACTTTCTTCACCTGGAGGTTACCTCATCTGAATAATGGAGAAAAGTGACCTATGGTTACTCTTGGTTACTCTCCTCTTGTGTCCGTTGTATTACAAGAGTGCCCTTCTTTCCCCTTTATAAGGAAAAAAAAAAAAATAATTTAAGAGTTGTGCTTGTGGTTGATTAACCCTGGACATTCTCATAATTGCTAGGAGCTGATTTGCCATGATCCATGCATATGTGCTTTTATACACCCGCATCCCTTCAGTTGACCCATTGATATACCAAGTATGCCTACACGAGTCTCCTGGACCACTTTTTACAAAACAAGGCCAACCCTTAGTGATCCTATAGCTAGTGGGTTTGGGAGGTCTAGCATTACATCTTTTACGCTGTTGATAGTGGCTCTTGGGACCTCCATTTGCGCATGGCTCCCCTTGAC
>BSSO01003211.1:0-17041 GCA_030267885.1 Mesembryanthemum crystallinum | reverse complement strand
ATGTGCTTGGCTTGGAGTAGTATTTGGGATAGGTGACCTCCTGGGAAGTTTCTCAGGAGCATGTGAGTGAGGACAAAGCATGCTGGAAAGGCTTAGGGTGGTTTGTGGGGTCAGTCCTCAACCAGGAAAGCGGATCTTGGTGGCACCAGCCGATCCATGTGAGGGGTCGGGGTGTTACACTTGAGTTCGTGGATTTAGAATTAGTTGGAGGCCAACTAGTCCGGTTGTGACAATGACTCTACTTAATGGATCAAAAGTTTTGTCAAGAAATGTACATGATGAACATACGATAGATTAGCCCTTTTTACATTTGGTAGGTCGGTTATGCAACTATTATCTACCAAAGAATTTAGAGGTAGCCACTTTAGGTGCTTAGGAACGAGATTAATTAGATGAACCAACCCCATCTAAAGCATATGTTCATGGATGGAATTGATGGGGTGAACCACAAGTGATTAATGCATTAATCCCATCTAGAACATATTTAGGCAACTTTTCATGCTTGGAAAGCAATAAATTTAGTGAGCATGATTCATAAGGTGAGATTTAGCCATGTGAACATGAGATTCTTTTCATGCTAGGTTTATTTTGATTTAGAGACAAGAAATTAATTCACATGATCAATCAAGTAATATCCATGCTCAAAAATATTAAAGAAGAAGAAAAGAATGTTAAACAAATGGTTGATCGCCCTTGGGATGGCTACCTTGGATCGAAAACTCCTTTGGCAAGTTTCCTTGAGCTTGAGATCCCAAGTCGATGATGAAAATGGGGTTTGTGTTTAGAGATTTGTGTTTAGGGGATTGTGTTTGGGATGATTTAGTGGTGGTTTCTGTGGTGGTGGTGGTGGTGAAGAACCCTCAAGTATCTCTCTCAAGTATTCTCCCAAATTGTTTTTTCTCTCTTGGATTTCTCCTCCTCACTCAAACTTTCACCTTTCTCCAATCCTTCTCCTCTATCCCTTTGGAATGAAGGGGATCAAGGGATATTTATAGAGTTTTTAAGGGGAAAGAAAAGTCTAGAGAGAGGGGTTCTCTCCCTTCTCTCTATAACTTAGCCCACTTTTCTCTTCTGAAACCCTAATTTCTCCAACCTCAGCCACCGCCCTTTAGCCCAAATCTATGTCTTCCATAGCACTCCTTCTAGCCTCCTTCCCTAGTTTCCTCTTATCCTCAGCCCTAGGCAGTCTTCAATGTTCGCCATAGCACCATTGTATGTAGAAAAGAGGTCGTTCCTAGTCTTCTAGATGGGCTCCTTTCGATGCTGAGCTCGTGCTTCCATCGCCGAGATCCAAGCGGTTGTGGACGGTGGCGAGTGATTTTCGGCGAGATTCGAGTAAATTTCTGGGTTCATCTTCACTCTTGGGAGTTCTGGTGGTCGCCTACTTTCTTATACTTTCTTCCATCATTTCATTTTCCGAGCATTGGCCTAAGGCCTGTGCCACTTCCAAAGAGATCTCAACGGTTGCAGCTGATGGAGGAGGTGAGGGCGAGATCTAGTTATTTCGCTGTCGGTAGAAGAGGATGGGTCGTCTTCCTGTTGGTTTCCGATGGTGGTGGTGGTGGTGGTGGTGGTGGTATATTCATCTTGGAGTGTTCTTGTTTTAGCTTGTTTCTTTGAATTGTTGTAGATCTAGTTGTCTTTGTTTTGTTGTTGTTTTGTTCTCGTTTAGTCTATTGGTCACCCGTGGTTCAACAATTTGTTGATGAATTGCAATTGGGATTACCTTTCTAAGTTTTCTTGGCTATCTTACCTTTTCAAAAAAAAAAAAAAAGAAGAAAAACTAGAGGTTTTAAGGAAGCAGAAGTGGGGAGCTTATTATTAGTTGGTAAGCTCTCTCACCTCCAACCTTGAGGTTGGGGGTGAGAGTCTCATTGCCCTCCATTTATATGTGGAGGGTGGTATTTGTGGATTCAAGGCCTTTGGACCAACCCAACCCCTGATGTATGGGCCTATAGCCCGGTTACCTTGCCTGTTCAAAAAAAAAAAAAAGGTAGAGGTTTTAATGCCTTAGCCATTAAACATTCCGAGTCAGCCAAAAAGGGGTCTGATGCGCGCCTCCAGGGCTCAGTACCTAGGCACTGAGCTCAGCGCCATACTAGTCACGCTCAACGGTTAGGCGCTCAGCTCTACGTAGGCCGATGAGCCTGGAAAAAAAAAAACTACGCGGCGGTCCTCAGCGCAAGCTTTAAAATGTGTTAAACCCCTTTTAAGGCATTTGATTGGTGGAGAACTAATTTAGAACTCAATTTTGGACGTTATTAGCTATTTTTGGATATTTCCCATGGGTTGTAGGTCAGATCATGGACCCGCGGGTCATTCTAAGCTCGGTTTTGGGCCAAAAGCTTCAAACGCACATATATTATGGTCCAGAACTTCGATTGGGATCGGTTTGGTGTTTTGAAAAGCTTGTGAGATAGGCTATTTTATGAGAGTGAGAGTTAAGGGATACACCTTCTCGGGTTCTCTTGCTATAGCAGGTTCAACGTTTCCAAGCATGCCATTACTTCATCATAGGGCGGTGAAGGACCAATAAGACACTGGCTGGGTTGATAACATATTTTAGACAAAATAAGGTTACTCAAATAGTGACATGATAAAACAGATAGCCATCTCCTTTTTTAGTATTTATTTTTAAAATTATATATGTGTTATATAAATTCCTATGTCTGTAGTTTTAATCATGATAAGTTCCATAAATCATCAAAAAAGAAAAAAAAAACCACCATGTACTGAATTGTATCCCGTGTATTGCATGGGTACAAACACCTATCTCAGATTGCAATGTACAATCTAAAAAAAGGGGCCAAATTTAGAAACATCTATATATAGTTTCTTTGCTTCCATGTATCCTCGGGCTTATCGGTAGTCAACTCTTCATGACGCACCAATTACTGCCTTTGCTCGGGTGATGGTGGAGCTTACGATCTTCATTTTCGTAGGGCCCCACATGATTGAGAGATGGAGAAATTCTCTGCCTTACTTTACCACTTTGGACGCTAGCCTTCTCACGAATGCTAGTGATTCTCGGGTATGGGTTGGGGATTCATCGGGGGTCTTCTTTTGTAAGCCATTCCTTCATCATCTTAACCTACCACCACAAAACTCACCCTTCCCTTTGGCCTCTTTTATCTTGAAGTCTAGAGTTCCTCTTAAAGTGCGTGCCTTTGTCTGGACTCTGGCGTTGGGCAAAATAAACACCCATGATGTGCGTGTTATAGATGCGTCGACCTAGATGGACTCTTTACCCTGATCAGTGTGTCATGTGTTATCGGGATTATGAGATTTCCACACACCTTTTCTTGCATTGTGATTTCGCGAGGTCTCTTTGCATCGACTTTTAGGGATTTGGGGGGAGAGATTTGCTTGTCCTGTGGATATTGTGCAGCATTTGGGGATTCACTATGTTGTTTTGGGGAGGGGGAAGGAGTGTAAACTTCTTTGGAGATGCTCTTTATGGCTCTTCTTTGGTGCCTCTGGTTGGAAAGTAACTCCTATATTTTCACTAGGGTTGCTAGGCCGTTGGAGTTTCTGTGGAACGACATTGTGTACTTGGCCTATCTTTGGGCCAAAGCGGCACGGTGTTTTAGAGGGATTACCCTCACTAAAATTCAATGCCATTAGGGCGATTTGTAACTTTCTTTTTGACTCCTTATCCTCCTAGCTTGTAACTTAATTGTTTTCTAATATAAAGTATTTTTTTCTTATAAAAAAAAAAAAGTTTGAACTTCAAGTAGCCATATCCTAATCGATTGTAAAATAACTTTAGATTGAGTATTTTATGTCTTTGATATAGTTCAATCAAATTATCCTGTTATATAACAAACGGTCGAGACTATATTTAGTAAAACAGTTGTGACGACTTATTTTACTCCCTCCATCACTGAATGAAAGTTATATTTGACTTTTTGGTTGGAATTTATTGGATGGGTGTATTGACCATATGAGGCTTGCGTTTTGAAAGTGATTGGAGAGAGAAAATGATGTCGTGACCATGTGAAGGAGAGAGAGTGGGCAAGTGGGTGAGGATGATTTAGTAACATTATTGTAAAAAATACGCCAAAAAAGGAAATATAACCTTCATTTGGTGACAAATTAAAATGGCAAATCTAACTTTCATTTAGTGATGGAGGGAGCAGTAGTTTACCCTTAGTTAGTAGTAGTTCATTTCTCTTATTTTTTACTTCTTCGCCTATTACTAGTACTATATTGTGTCTCTTTTTTTCTTTTTTCTTTTTTTTCCTATAATTGGCATCAATTAAGTAATTGAGCATAAATTTCAGGATCACAGATGATTGTTGTGAAAGATACTTTTTTAATTTTTGGCATATTATAGGATAAAATGTAAAGTACTAACTAGAGAAAAAAATCTAGCCATGAACCTAAATCAAAATCCAAAGCATACAAAGACAAAATGATTCCAATTAAGTATGGCTAATTTAGTAATATAATATAATGATGACACTTAGGAGAAAACTAATAGTAAAATGAAACAACCAAAAATATTAGTGGGCTATATGTTGGTAACATGCCACAGCAGAAACTAACTCCCAAGTATAGCTAAAGCAAAATAAGAGTGTTTCAACTATAAAAACCGCCCACAAATATTCTTTGTGCACTCTCATGATAGAGAAATAATTTTTATACTATTCTGGCTAACACGTTCTCAGATCTAGAAGTATCAATGGAATAATCAGTTCCATACACATATGTGTTACATAGCCTATAAATGTGCATGATGTTAAAAGCTTGTAAGGTCATCTTCTCTATAATTAACCACAAAATCTAAATTAAAATTTGATAGTTAAAGATAATCAAATGAATAATTTAATATCAGAGCATTTGGAAAAGAATAGCTTACAATTAAAAAGGTAGTTTGTTGGAAATAACGGTTTATTGCAATCCACAATTANAAAAAAGATTGAAAAAACTTATGAGATGAGCGAAGCAATCGAACAATTTACCGCCGTGGTCAAGTAACCACTGACCTAAAGGAAACATTTTGATAGGAAGTTGAATGTTCTCAACTTTTATGTCTTTTCAATTTCATCAACCCTCACTAAAAAGGGAAGAGATGTTTCTTAAAAAAAACACAATAAATCAGATCATAGAATCAGTAGAATCAAAACCTCTTTAAATAAGATACAATCAAGGGATCGGATTTCAATGAGTATTTCCGTCCAACAAATAAGGCAAGTATGCACATAAAATTAAAATATAAATTTATTGAATTACTTCCAATTGTTTGGGTTAAAACAGATTGCTAGCATTGGGCCGTCCTCGAAGGCCCGAGCACTTGTAGGGATGCTTTTGTTCGGAACCCCCTATGGGCCCTGCCCACCACCGGGTAGGGGTGAGCTAGGTTCACCAGGCCAGCACTTCGATGGCCGCTAATAACATCTAGAGTAAAGACCGCTCAATGGAAATGAAAAAAGATTTCAATTCATTCAATTAAACTGAATTCAAAGGACAAACTTAACAGAACTAAAGAGATGGGGGCTAAACATACAACATAGATTCGAGGGTTCATACCTCCATTACAACGACTAATTTAGACTACTCATAGGATAAAATAAGACTCTGTGGTCGATTTGAGCGTGACTGTTGTCCTCCATGGTGTCCCTCGTTATTTATAGGGCATGGGCTGAACCTTCTGGTGTTCTGCCCCTGATTATTGCGCCCAGGGATCTCACTGGTGATTGATCCCTCTTTCCTTTTTCGTGCTGGTCGAAGAACTCCCTTCGTTTCAGTAGAGACATGTGGATCTCCCTTAGTCTTCTTTCCTTACTCTGCTGGCTTCCTTCTCCTTGCTAGCCAAGTCAAGTCCTGCTTACTCATTGGGCTTGCTCGCTCCTTCTTGTGGTCGGCGTGCTTCAACCTTCTTTTGGCTTCTCCAACTGGGGTGGCCCAATACTCACTCAGAGTCAAGTTCCTAGTGAATATTTTTTTGAGTTAATACCAATGTAGTTTACTTTGAAAAGATAGCTAACATTGTCAAACATAACCGCAATACATTTGTAAACTACCAGGCCTATATATAAGTCTATATTTATAACTATATCTATAACCCTCGACTTGCTAAAGGGATGAGAGTGTCGAACCACTCACAAAAACCACTTATTGGTACCACTAGAATACTTAAAAGACCCTTTATAGATGGCAAACTTAGATGTTTTGTAGGATGCATGGATGGTAAAGACTTGGGTATGCTCCAGTTTTGTGTTGTAATATTTTTTGGTGATTAATTAAGATATTGATTAACAAAACCCAAAAAAAAGGTCATCCACAATAATGCGGTTAATGCCATTTTGACAAGGATGGAAAATTATAAAGAGATTGGGTGAATGGGAAAAAGAAAAAATACAAAACACAAATGGATTGGGCTTAGTTAGCTAGAGCCTGACGCCAAGAAGCCTGAGTATTAGCTTGCAAAGTGCCATGCTCTATGCGTAGTCTATAGAAATGGTAATGAATCGGATATGCAGCGGGTGGAGTCATATCTACATCCATATCCATTTGATTTGGCTCCATCCATATCCATATCCATTTCATGTACAGATACTTCACCCGTCCATATATTCAACAGATGAAGTAGGTAAATGGATAATCCACTGGACATCCAAATATTTTAATTTTTTAAAAACTTAAACTCATAGCATTAATCCGGGAGGACTTGGACCATCCAAGTTACCATTTACCAATCAATATACTCATACAATACACACATAATACAAACATAAGAAATTTGAGTCACTGCCCACACATAATAACTTTGAACGATATTTATACTTTTGTGGAAAATTGCTTACATACCTGCTAATAAATTGTTCTTTTAAAATAAAAATATTATTGAATGGATATGGATATCTAGTGGGAGGACAAACTAGTGATAACTAGTGATAAATTGTCCATATCAGACCCGCCTTTCATCATCATTCATATCCATTAAAATTGGATCGTGTGGAGTACTATCATAGGGATGGCAATCTCACCTGCATCTGCAGGATGTCTACTCCACTCGACCCGATGATAGGGGATATGGATGAAAGGCGGGTCAGATATGAATATGGATGACTAGCGGGTCGGATATGGATAACAGGTTATCACCTGTTTATCCACCCGTTGGATATCCGTTTAATAAATTTTTTATTTAAAAGATAATGCTCCTTCTGCCCCTTAAAGATTGTCAAGATTCATATTTTGGGTTGTCTTAAAAACTTAATCAAGTTTATAAATTCGCTAAACAAGTCTCAATGGTGATTAGGTGAAATTTAAAAACATAGTGGAAGAAAATACAATAAAGAGGAAGTAATTAATTAGCAGGTATATGTGTAGCAGTGACTTCGACTTTTTATGTTTGTATTATGTGGCACTTGGTAGTTGGTACTATTGCAGGTGTATATTGATTGGTAAATAATGGTAATTTGGATGGTATCGGTCCTCCTGGGTTTGTGCTATGAGTTTACGTTTCCGAAAAAAAATAAAGTACTTGGATCTCCAGTAGATTATCCATTTACCCTTCATGCATTGGATATGGTTATGGATTGATAAAGTTTCGATAAATGTATATAGTATGGATGGAGTCAAAATAAATGGATATGGATATTGCTCCACCTACTTTATATCCGATCCATGGCTATCCCGAATTATGTTTCTTTACTAATGCTTTCTTGCTTCAACTTCCAATGAATCATGATACAAAGAATGAGAATTCAACAACATAAAGTTTGTTTCTTTGTACGACCTAAACTAAAATGAACAATTACCAGATACGACCGTTGAAAGGCTATCACTGTTGTATTTGGCTAATGCACGTGTGTTGTCGACCTTTACCGACGCACGGAGTATAACTTTATTTAAAAATCAAATATAAGTGCCTCAAATGTAGAGGATTGTCCGGCTTGATCATTTCTTATTTTATTGATTCCTTACTTAAATTAGTGGAGTTCTGTTTCTCTGGTCTCATTGTGAATGGGGACAAAAATCATGACCTTATCAATATGATATCTTTTGTTGTCAAAAAAAAAAAAATAATAGGGAAATTCCACTTGGTACCCCTGTACTTTTGACTTTTCCAATTAGTACCCAAAATATTTTTACTAATCCAGATGATGCCCATATGGTTTTGGAAAACTGAACTCTGTGACCAAAAGATGCATTTTTTGTCAAATTTTTCTGTCAATTGGTGACGTGGTGCTAGTTTATGATCTAAAATGGTTTTTAAATCGTTATGGGACCAATGATGTGATGAAATTACCCTTATTTTGAATATTTTCCTCCATTTTTTGTTCATCTCTAAAACCAAACATCCTTCCTCTTTGCGATGGTTTTTGGAATTATTGTGTGTTTTTCAATATTTTTTGATGTTAAGGAAGTAGGAGTAGTGCCAGGTCATCAATTAACAGAAAAATGTGACGGAAAAACCCATATTTTGGTCACGGAGTTCAATTTTCCACAACCATAGGGGCACCATGTGGATTAGCAAAAATGTTTTAGGTACCAAACGGAAAAGTCAAAATTACAGGGGTACCAAGTGGAATTTCCCTAAAAAATTGATATGTTAACAATCTAGCCCATCTAATTCGATCTTGTATTTCCACAATGGAAAATTATGAACTAGATTGTGTTCATTACCTAGCATACACAAGTCATAGTTTTATGTCTTTATGCATTATCATTACAAAATAAAGAAATATCCTCTCCATTTTTGCTTTCAATATTCATGTTATCTAATATTCATCTTTTATCTGTCTACTCCCTCTTGATCAATTTGTATATAGATATGAAAGTATTCACATAGAAAATCTGCAAGATCAAATATTAACAGACAATAAAATGAAGGAACTGCAATGGCTACTAGCTTAGTCGTTAGAAATAATCAACTTGTTATACTAGTGCTCATGATGATGGTGGTACATATATCAGCTATTTTACTTGAAAAGGTTCATGTGTATGTTGAGAATGATCTTCAAACTAGCGGTGAACTCATGACACTCCATGTCAAATCAAAGGATGATGACATTGGATTTCATTATCTAATTCAAACCAAACAAGCCTATGAGTGGTCATTTAAAAACAACTTTTTCGATACAACTAAGTTTTGTGCTTACATCAAATGGGTACAAAAATCAGACAATAAAAAAATTTCCGGTATCTTCGATCTCTACATAGCTAAAAGAGATCAAGACTTTTGCTCAAAGCAGTGCAGATAGTCGATTAGAGAGAATGGCCTTTATCTTCACAACCAACAAGATGGAGGATGGTATTATATGTATGCATGGCCTCAACCTAGCCTCAAATCCAATTCTACCTCTAGTTAGCAGTGGTGGACCTAGAAAAATTAAAATGGGGGTGCAGCACAAAAGAAGAAAAAAATGGATAAAAACTGATTTTTCATATATCATTAAATGTAATATTTCCAATACTAACAACTAAAAAAACGAAAAAGCAGACAAATAAAATGTCTTCCAAATTCCAATAAACCATTATTTCCTAAATCAATAACCACAATTATACAAGATCCACAACTTCTTTATATATAAGTCCACATCCACAATTCCTCACAGTACAACCACCACTCATCAACAATAATATCAAATACTTATGTAAGAACATCAGAATTAACAAAATCAGAGTTGAAATAAACCAGTTTAAATAAACTTAATATTTATCCAATTAGTCCTAATGATGATTCGTAAATTAATTCAAGGGAAAATATCAGTGAGGTATCCTGAGGTTTCAAGTAATATCGGTGAGGTACCCTGAGGATTCAATAATATCAGTGAGGTACGATTAATATCAAATAGGTACCTTCTTACCGGATTCCGGTCATAATCCGATGACTAGAAATATAAAATGACTATACTACCCTTGAAATAATTTTTATAAAAAAATATAAATTGTTGATTTTACTATAAGGATATAAAAAGTAAAAAAAAAAATCATAAAAAAGAATAACCTAGAAGAAGGAGTAACTTTTAAAAATTCCAACATTTGATACTCATGATTGCCGTATAAAAAAATGACTATGATGGTACACAATTTATTTTATAGTAGATCATCAATTTATAGATTTTATAGAAATTATTTCAAGTGTAGTATAGTCATTTTATGTTTTCGATCACCACATTATGAACGGAATCCCGTGAGAAGATATCTCATTGATATTAAGTTCAATTCTAGGATACCTCACTGATATTATTGAAACCTCAGGGCACCTCACCGATATTACTTGAAACCTCAGGGTACCTCACTGATATTTTCAAAAATCAAACAATTAGTAAATTTGAATTTAAAACAATTATACAAACTGAGATTGGTGGATGAAAATGCACATCAAACCAAATTGAAGTAAACATTGCACTTTTGTTGCCTACAAATATTATATTCCTAGTAAGTTTAATTATAAAGAGTACTTCAACTTTCAAAAAAAGGAAAAAGAACCTCTTTTCCTATTCTTTGAATCTGCAACTTTGCTGCTTCACGTGGGTACATTTTTTTTTTTTTTTTTATTTACTTTTCCTATCTTACCCCTTTAAATTTTAGGGATATTTACACAGTGTACCCCTGTGGTTTGGCGAATTGCACAGGGTGCCCATTTTTTAAGTTTCATGCGCCAACTACCCCTGAAAACAAAGTTAATGAACACAGTACACCTATGGCTAACTTCCGTTAGTATGGACGTTAAATGGCAACGCGAATGACAAAACTACCCTCCCCTATACATCCCTCTTCATCATCCTTCATTTCTCTCTCCTCTTCACATCACCATGACTTTTTCTATTTGGCATCCTGGTAGTGGTTCATGTTTATCAGGGGGTAGAAAGATCTTTGGAGTTTCTCTCTCCCTCGTTCTGATCAACATGGCTGCAATAATGGAGTGTACTAATGAAAATTTACTCCCTTCGGTGTACAAAGAAGTTAGCTCAATCTTCAACCCCCCCATTCTTCATCATCCTTCATTTCTCTCTCCTCTTCACATCACCATCAAATCTCCCTCTCTCTCTCTTCCCCAAAATTCTCTCTCCTACAACAACAATGGCGGTTCAACCCAAAATGACACGCTTTCCAATAGACCCCGACGAGCAAGAGTCATCAGGTCTCGTATGGGGAGCCACTCTATCGCCGTTCGCCGGCAGAGACGAGAACGGCAACCCACCGGCGATTGGATCCGATGGCGAGTCATTGCCGAGGTGCGAGAATTGCTGGGCTTACTTCAATATTTACTGTGAGCTCGATCAGTGGGCTTGGACTTGCTCTCTTTGTGGCACTCTCAATGGGTTCACAGCTCACTCCATTGCCAAGTACTCCAACCCTCAGTCTTGTCCTGAGATGATGTCGTCCTTTATCGATCTCGAATTGCCCTGTAATTGGTTTTTTTGGGTTTGATTTTTTGGTGTTTGGTTTGTTTTTGATTGGTTAGGAGAAGGAAATTGATGGGTTTTGTTGGTATTTTTTTTTCTTTTTTTGTACTTCATTGAAGTTACAGATGTAGGGTTCTTCTTTAGGTGTTAGATTGGATGGAGAGGCTGAATTATTAATGGGTTTTGTTGGCACCATTTGCTTTAGGATGTATAGGGGAAGGTAGTTTTGTCATTTCGCATCGCCATTTAACGTCCATACTAACGGAAGTTAGCCATAGGTGTACTGTGTTCATTAACTTTGTTTTCAGGGGTAGGTGGCGCATGAAACTTGAAAAATGGGTACCCTGTGCAATTCGTCAAACCACAGGGGTACACTGTGTAATATCCCTAAATTTTAACATGGGCTTTGTCTTTTCATATAAGTGAGTTGGGTGCATGGTAAAAGTGCCCCGCAAATAGTGGGAGTAATAGGTACTCCCTCTGTCCCAAAATGAAATTGTCATTTACTTTATGCACGTAGACCAAGAGGAAAAATCTTGGAAAATAATGCCCCTCCACTTATCCTTTCTCCCATAATCACATAGTAGCAGCTCACATTATAATCGAAATTTCTGATATGAATTTTGCATTTTGGAAAATGGGTAATTGAGCGGGGGTAACGGCGGAGGTGAGTGCGGTGAAGGGGGCAGCTCATGGCAGTTGGTGAGGGAGGATGAGCCATATATTTGTTGTAGTGGTAATTTATGTGGATTTGGGGATAAAGAGGAGAGAGAAAGCCATGGGGTTAAGCGGCCAAGTTTGCATCCCGTCGGCGATTTACCTCGGAACTTGTCAGAATCAACGTTGGCAAAGGTGTGTGAATGGGGTGAAGGGGGCCAATCATGGTGGAGGACTTGTGCGATTCAACTCAATTTGACTCTCCTCGCGAATCTGGCTTGCAGCTGGGTTTAAATGGGTGGAAGTTGGATGGGGTCTAGGTTAGGCTGGATCTGGGCGGGAGAGAAATGGGTCGCAGGGATGCACCATGGTGAATATTGGGCATCTGGGTTTGACCAAGGGTTCGGCTACCTGTTTGATGATTGGGGACTGGGAGGTGGGTAGGGAATAGAAGGAGAGTGAGTGAAAAATGTAAATAAATGGTTGGGGCAATATTGGCACTTTTGGAAATATAATTGGCCCAAAACGAAAATGACAATTTCATTTTGGGACACACCAAAAGGGGAAATGACAACTTCATTTTGGGGCGGATGGAGTATATGACTTTTATTTTCCCCTCAACCTTCAATACTGAGTTCAGCAAATTTTTCAAGAATAGGGCTACACTCAAGTCAAAGCTTAGGTCCGCCACCGCTGGTTAGGCTAATGATGTGTTTTTGGAATGACACTAAAAACCTCCTTAATTGTGACCAACTGATTTTGATTATTTCTCACATGAATTTCCTCTCCGTTCTCTCATGTTCGCATTTTTTTTTTGTGTGTGTGTCTTTTATAAGTCTTGGAGAGTTGAATACGTTGTCGTGTATTATGCACAAAAAAAAAAGCCTTTATATAGGCGTGTACAAGAGCCCAAATTTATGACAAATAAATTCAAATTGTTTCTTCCCAAGCACAATGGTGAAAATAGTTGTTGCGGTAGGCAGTCTCAATGATACCAGTCATCAGTTGCTTACAAAGACGATCAACGTCAATGTATCATGTATGGTCATTGAACATATGATTGCAACAATGTGCATAGCAGCTTCATTATCCCTTAATAAATACTCCTCCCGTGTCAAGAAGTTACTTACGTTTGACATTTTGAGGTCAAAGATAAAAAAATTTGACCATTAATTAGTGAAAATATATAAAGATTTACATAGTAAAAATACTTATATTAGATTCATATTATCTACTATTTTCATAATATCATCATTTTATAATTTTTATTTATGTAAAATTACAATTATTCATGGTCAAGTTGCATTGGAGACCGTGAAAAGTCCAACATAAAGAACTTCTTGAGACAAAGGGAGTAGGAAATTTCCGGAAGGAAGAAAAAAAAAAAAAAAAACTAGATACATAATGATGTAGTAAAATTTAAGATTGTTATTGAAAAAGAGAACCGAGACGAAATACAGAAATTTTTGAAATTCAATGGATCTATGCCCATTTATACAATTCATCCCACGTTTTCTTGATATTATCATATGAGTAACCTCCATCGGGTCTGATACTCCAATCGCATTGAGTACAACGCTCATAGTCTCTATCTTCTTTGTAAATAGCAAACCTGACATGCTTAGTATTATTATTCCACCACATATGACAATGAAAGAGTGTGTTTACAAAGATTATATTAGGATGAAAATGCCAACAAAAGGTGGCTTGATGGCCAATTGTATGTACGCCAAGATCATCATCTTTGGACATGCAGTTAAAATTGAGAGCAATACCATCACCCAAGTCATTGATGATCCTCACATGTACTAATTGCCTGTTTGTGGGGACATTATTATTATTGGAAGAGTACTTGTGTTGTTCCCCCTCGTGGTCGTGGTGGCTATCAACATCGATCTCAAGATCATTAGTTCTTGTTGCTTGTATTTTGGTGTTTGCTGATGTTTGAACAAAGGCATAACCTTGAGAAAAGCATCCAAATAACAACAAAAGCACCAAATTTACTTGCACCAAAAGTGTCATGGTAACAAAATATTCCATGATTATGTTACTTAGAGTGAATGAGGTTCTATATCTTTGTAAAAAAGATATGAGAGATTACATAGTTGTACTAAAAATGGTTTGCTAGCAAATCGATGAGTCAATTAATATGTAAAGAATAAAGGATAATGGTCCTTGATCCAAGTTAATAAATTGTTACTATAATGTTTGATTTGATAAGTTACTAAATTCAAGAGATTTCATTTGTATATTTTGATACGTTACCGAATTTACAATTTTGCATTTGTATATTACCAGGATAGTATCATATACATCTTTATGTATCTGTCAAAGATGTATGTAGATACCCGATTAGCATAAGCTACACCGGACACCAGTGTGTGCGTAGTATGGTACACACGGGTGCATGACATGCACAGATTTGGCCACGGCCCGTTTCCTTCGCTGATGCTATAATAAATGTTTGCACGGAGGTCTGCATATAAATAAGGATCTTAATCAAGTTTTCCTTCTTATCTTTTTGGGTGGGAGGAGTTTTATATAGATTAGAGTTTTATATAGATTAGTGTTTAAGTTGTAACATAATTACCATTGTGTCAAATAACTCTTGGTTGATCTATTTTGAATTTTACATAGTTTTCATTTTAAAGACAATAAAAATGCATTAATATTATAATAAAAAAGGAAATTACTATTATAATTATAACAGAAAAAAAAAGGAAATAAAAACCAATTAGAATAAGAATGATTTCACAAACACAAACACAAATTTCAATATTTCAATTTGCAAACATAAGTCAGAGAGTTATCTTCGAACAAGTAGTAAATTATTGCAAATGGGTCCTTTGCAAAAAAAAAATAAAAAATAAAAAATTATTGCAAATGGGTTGGGCCTGGAAAACAATAAAAAGAGAGAAGTTAAAGAGAAATCCAACAAGGCCCGCCCATCTATCATTTCGTTGCAAGATAGAAACCCTAGACCCCCTTCTTAATCCCCACTTTCTCAAAACCGTAGCCGAAACCTCTCCTCATTTCGTTTCAGAGGTAAGAGAGAGAAAGAGAGCAATTCTCCATTGTTGGCGAAGATGCAGATCTTTGTGAAAACCCTAACGGGTAAGACCATCACTTTGGAGGTCGAATCCTCAGACACCATCGACAATGTCAAGGCCAAGATTCAAGACAAGGAAGGCATCCCACCAGACCAGCAGCGTCTCATCTTCGCCGGAAAGCAGCTCGAAGACGGTCGCACACTCGCTGACTACAACATCCAGAAGGAATCCACTCTTCACTTGGTGCTTCGTTTGAGGGGAGGTGCTAAGAAGAGGAAGAAGAAGACCTACACCAAGCCTAAGAAGATCAAGCACAAGAAGAAGAAGGTCAAGCTCGCTGTTCTTCAGTTTTACAAGGTTGATGATTCTGGCAAGGTTCAGCGTCTTCGCAAGGAGTGCCCCAATGCTGAGTGTGGTGCCGGAACTTTCATGGCGAATCATTTTGACCGCCATTACTGTGGTAAGTGTGGTCTCACCTATGTCTACCAGAAGGCCGGCGGCGATTAAGGATAAAGGAGGAGTTTGCCTTTCTCTTTCTCTCTCCTAGGGTTTCTGGTTTGTTTTTTGTTTTTATATAACATTATTATTATTATGTCAGTTTCAAGCATTTCGATCGAGCTTTGTTGGTAGTTGTAGTGTTTTGAGGACGGTCAATTTACATTGAGAAATGTTGGATCAACAATTTTGAACCTTATTATTACTATAGGCTCTTTTCATGTGAAAGGATCAAATTAATGTTTCTCTGTTGCGCAATTCACTCCTTGCTTGGTTATTGTGTGTTTGATTGTCTGCTTTTTGTTATTCTATTAGTGATTTAAATGTCAGAGAGGATATGTATATCTATGCGTGATGGATTGTTAATCTGGGTTTGCCTGGTAATGTGTATGCTGAATTGTTGGTTGATTGACAATTTGGAAAACTTGTTTTGTTGACGATGCTGTTGGTGATTTCAGTATGTAATTAGGGATGTCTTGATTACTAGAATTACTATTACATTAGGTTTTGCTCTTGAGCTTTTTTATAGGATCATTAATTAGATTTCGAGTTTCAGGAAACTTGGTAACAAGTAATTTGATTTTTGAGAGTACACTAATATCACATGCTGTAGTTATCATGGGAGGCAATCTCTCCAGTATAATCTTCTAGAGTAACCCATCAAACATTGTTAGCCATTTGTCCAAGTAGAACTCCCTTGAAGTAAACCAAATGATCGAACATTTTATGGTTGTACTCATGTTCATGGTTTCTCATATGACTTGTAGTTATTTAAGTTGTAAATGTTAATACTTGTGGTCGCGATGTAATGATATGAGCAATTGGGTCTATAGACTCGATATTGGCTCATGTAATCAAATCACCATCTTTTCTTATCATTCATTTATCTCCTTCAATAAAGTGATGCATTACGTTGCAATCATATCACTTGTAAATTGCTGTCCTACACAGTTTCGATTTCCAATCATGAGTGATCTGAGTAGTTGATGCTAATTTGTTTGTTGTCAAGCTCCTCTACTTGAAGTATGCAATTGTCATTTTGTCACTAGTTGGATATGTTGTTTCAGGATTGCTGAGTATTGCCTGCTCTCTGTTTTTGTGGGTTGTGGATAATTCAATGGATGAAAAGTTTGCTGGTCTTTTAGACTTCCATTAGCTTGTTCACCACCAAGAGTGATTGTGTTGCCACGTATTACTAGACTAGAAGAAAACTCGAACATGTAGATAAGCTTTGCAACCTTCAAGTGCCATACTTCTATAGCTAAGTAAATATTGATGCCAAACTAAACTTATGAACAATATGAAGTACTATATCTTTCTTCCTTCTTTTATTTGGATCTTTATCTTGCCCATTCTGGTTGCTTCCATGGCTGCTACTGCTAGCCTGCTATGGCACATCAGACATCACCATTGTAATCCATACTAGCTACTACTACTGGGGGATCAAACCCCAAATTCCCAAATGCCCCAAATTAC
>BSSO01003210.1:0-17041 GCA_030267885.1 Mesembryanthemum crystallinum | reverse complement strand
GAATCAGGGTTCCAGTGGAGGAGGAGAGGGTTTTGAAGTTACAAAGTTTGGGCACGGACGTGTTGCACTTATTGGATTCCCAAGGTTTGCCATCACTAGAACCTGTATATTACTTATAGCTGTTTAAATTATTTTCGACTCTTGGCTTCTCAACTCTCAATATAAACAAAAATCAAAGATGATTTATGGCAGTATAAATAGATTTGATAAGTTTTGCTGATCCAATTGATAGTTATACTTTACTGCCTTATTTGTAATTGTTTTCCTTCTGGCTGCAGTGTTGGTAAATCTACACTTTTGACAACACTTACTGGAACCCATTCAGAAGCTGCATCATATGAGTTCACAACTCTCCCCTGCATCCCTGGAATAATTCACTACAATGATACCAAGATTCAGCTGCTTGATCTTCCTGGAATTATTGAGGGTGCTTCTGAAGGGAAGGGGCGTGGAAGGCAGGTAAGATAGGAACCACTTAAGACTGTAATAGACATGTGATCATTAGTCATATCTGTAATAGGCTTAAAATTGTGTACAGGTCAATAAGGAAGTATGGAAAAATTTGAAATTACTCATGGTTACTGTGAAATATAAGATTGGTTTATTTTTTGGAAACTCAATCGTAGTGCTTTTCCCATGCTGCATACATTTGAATGATACTTCATCTTATTGAAAAATGTATATCAATTTGATAACCTACTTTCTTTCAGGTCATTGCTGTGGCTAAATCATCAGATCTTGTATTAATGGTTCTTGATGCCTCAAAAGTAAGTGATAAAGTTGTGATATGTGAACTTTAATTCTTTTTGACGCATTCATTGGTGTCTCTTTGCTTTAAATTGGAGCTTCAGTAAACTTTTCATTATGGGAAAACAAAAAGAAGGTTGCCATCTAGCTAGAAAGAGGTGCTTGTTAATATACCTTTATTAATATCCAATCGGTTTGTAGGCGCTTATTTTCTAACTTTTTATATTTTGCAAAACCTGTATTTACCACTCATACGTCTCAAATATGACTTATTTTAAAATTTCTGACTTGCTCGTTTCTGATTGTTTTGCCTCGTTTGCTGCCTGGACAATATATAAGAGTGAGGGACATCGACAAATATTAACTAGGGAACTGGAAGCTGTGGGATTACGTCTCAACAAGAAACCCCCTCAAGTAAGGCTCTTCTGTAAAGTGATGACATATGTATATCTAGTTTCTTTTATAATAGGTTTCTATGGGAAGTTCAAAAACTTCTCAAAAGGACTTCTTTGATCAGCCTGCAAACTTGTTTGCGTACTCAGCCTCTATTTGTAGGTTCACATGTCCTATTTCTTCCTTGAAGATGCATGTTTGCTATCAGCTTATGGAGTAGAACTGTAGAACTTTGTAGACTAAGGGCTCTCCCTCCCTCTCTCCTGTGCATCCACTTTTAACATAATTTTCTTTCGGAAAATTATGTTGTGGGTTTTTCTCTAGTGACATGTCTCATTTCTTCCTTTTAAATGTATGTTGGGCTCTTCCTATCAACTTGTGGATTATAACTTTGTAGATTAGAGGGACAGTAGTCTCCCGCCCTCTTTGCTGTTATCCACTTTTCACACGATGCATCCCTTATTGTGTTTCAATCAGATATTCTGGTTGCTGCATACTAGATACAGGGAGTGAATGATTCTTTCTTCTCACTTTTTGGTTCTTGTCAGATATACTTTAAGAAGAAAAAGACAGGAGGCATTTCCTTCAACAGCACAATGCAATTAACCCATGTAGATGAGAAGCTTTGCTATCAGATTCTGCATGAGTATAAAATTCACAATGCGGAGGTACTATCTATAGTTTTGTAATAAATGATTAATAGATATTTATATGTTAAGTAACTATGTTGTTGAAAATAGTGCTTGCATGGTCATCATTGAAAATGGTTATTTTTATCCTATCTTGTGTATTTTTTATAAAAGTCGAAAGCACACCAGTTGTGAGTGATTGTCTTTTTCCTCTGATTAAGCCCATGTAACAGAACCATTAAGTCTGACGACGGGCATTGCTGCTATTCTTTGTTTTAAACTAACAACTTTTCTTGTTATTTTTATTTAAAATTTGTAAGATTCTTTGTAATACCCCAAGTCTGTTCCTCATTGTGTGAGGTTGGCTTGTGACAAATTCATGAAGGATGTTGGCCTTTCTACTAAAGCGGATTTTCTCCACATTGTTTCTAAAGATGGTTAACATTTTACTGATGGATGCAATTGTAATTTGGTAAATGGCAAAGAGACATTTTCTATGTTAAATTGTCCATCATGGCCAACTTCCTTATGGTGCTGTGAAAAGAGTAGCATTCTATGCCTTACAAACTCTGATAGAAACTAAGTACTTTATCGACAGGAGGAAAGAAGAGGATGAAAAGTAGATGGTGACCTTATCTTATCCTCTTTCGTTTGATGTTTTTTCTGAAACCTTCCATTTTATGTGGAAACTTTTGAGTATTGTGGTTTTACTATATGTGTTTATATATATATGTAATGCACAATCGTAACTTTTTTTGCATACTTTTGTATGTGGGTCGCTTCTATCTGAAATGTATAAGATGAGACATTTAACAGAAGGTGGTGAGGGGTGGTTGAACTGAAGAAAGATATAATAGTAGTTGATTGAATTTTTTTTAATTTTTAATTTTTTTTTTAAAAAAAAACTTCTATTTATACTACTGAGATTAACAGCTACCCAAGATCAACCCTATGCTGCCATGAAGTGGTGAGATCTATACCTTTTTTTTTTTTTCTTTTTTTTTTTGAGGGGATACCCTACTTAACCTCACTAAATGTCATACGAGCTCACATAACTAATTGAATCCCACTAAGAAGCTGTATGCCTAACTAAGACTTCACGAAATATTGGGAGACTAGTTCTCTTAGAAGTAGGAGTAATACATAGGTGCTCCTGGATAAAGTTTATTTTTTCCTATACATTTTTAAAAAAAAAAAAGCAAGACAACCTTTATTATACACTCCCCTTCGTCTCAAAATACATGTTGTTTAATGTTAATCTCTCTAAACGTAATCGTCTCATGCACGTATCAAGAATTCTCTTAATTCTCGACAAAATTAAATATTTTAACCCCACCATTGATTGGAACTTGGTGGATTGGAAAGTGAAATTGTTAATAGACCAATGGTAAATTTGGGGATATATTAATGTTGTTTGGGAATTGTAAAGCGGCATATAATTTGAGATTAAAAAGAAGTCACTTAAAACAACATATATTTTGGGACGGAGGGAGAATTGAATACTAGAAATTCGTAATCGTTGATTACCTGATGCCTTTAGGAATAAAACTTTAAGTAGTGTATTGTGAATTGCTGTTGATATTCGTTTCTTTCTTGTCTTTTTTGTTGGTTTGACGCAGGTGCTATTTCGTGAGGATGCAACAGTTGATGATCTCATTGATGTGATTGAAGGGAACCGTAAATATATAAAGTGTGTATATGTATACAACAAGATAGATGTTGTTGGTATAGATGATGTTGACAGGCTGGCAAGATTGCCAAACTCTATTGTGATCAGTGCCAATCTGAAGGTACCCTTCAGGCATTCACTTTGAACTGTAGGAAGTTTACTAGTACTAATTAGTTACCATGAATTTTTTTGGAGGCTATATGAAGCAAGTCAAGGCTAGAGCACCAATGGACAGTGTTGGAAAGCTTAAATGTTGATTCATCTGTCATATCTTAACTTGTTCGTTAAAGGACCTATCTATCATGGAGTTCGTTCTGTATTTACAACTAAGATAAACAAAATGCATTACCATATGATGCTTGTTTGTAGTTTTGCTGCAAAACATGTGCTTTGGAAATATATGCTAATCAATTATTTTCAGTTTACAAATTGATTTGATTGCTGGTGTTTTTGAATATAAAGTATGTAGATTTGTGATCAGATTCTGAGTTTCCAAATCTTTATGTTGTTGGCACAGCTTAATCTGGATAGACTGCTGGCGAAGATGTGGGAGGAAATGGGACTTGTTAGAGTTTATACAAAGCCTCAAGGCCAGCAACCAGATTTTAGTGAGCCCGTGGTACTCTCTATGGTATGCCATATTAGCTCATGTTGTGAGCTGCTGTCTTGTGTCCTAGACTGTTCATTTGATCATACATTCATGTCAAAATCTTTTACATCAGAATTTGTTCATCTTCTTACTCTTTGACTGTTGTCTCATTTTCGACTTTTGGGTTTACCTTCTAGGACCGTGGTGGTTGCACGGTTGAGGATTTCTGCAACCATATACATAGGACACTGTTGAAGGAGTTGAAGTATGCACTCGTTTGGGGAACAAGCGCAAGACACTACCCTCAGCATTGTGGAAATAGTCATTGCCTTGAGGATGAGGATGTGGTGCAAATTGTTAAGAAGAAGGTGAGTCTATGTTACCTAAGTCATTTTTTCTTAATATATCCTTTGTTTCACGATCAAGGGTCTTCACTCTTTCTATGGTCAAACTTTGTCAACTATCACCAACAATTAAGTTAAAGTTAGATTGATTCACAACATAAATATGATATCGCCATCTATCCAGAAAAGCACTTTCGCAAGGTTATATTTTACTCCTATGACATTTGCTAATACATTAGAATAAAAACTAAAGGGTGAAAAAGTAAATGCCCTGCATTGTGAAACAAATGGAGTAGCTCATTCTGTTTCCGGGGTTGTTCTATCATGACCGGAGGTCACGGATTCAAGTTGTCCCTTTCTTTTATTTTCCCAATGTAATATTTGCTCTTGAAAGCGACGCAAGTATTTGTTTGAACCCGACTTCTTAATAGTTGCATTTTTTGTCCTTAGAAAATACGAAAACAGATTTTTAAGTTAAATTATCTCCAATTTGTATCTCCAGGAAAGGGATGAAGGAGGGAGAGGGCGGTTCAAATCACATTCAAATGCTCCATTGAAAATATCAGACAGAGAAAAGAAGGCACCCCTGAAAACGTAAGTCTTGTTATGGATGAATTCGTGGACACTAATCCATCTGCTTGCAAGAAAGGAGCTTGCCCGTAAAGACCTGAAGTGGAAGATTCTATGCAAAGCTCAGTCATTGTAGCTGGATTAGCCATTTTTGCCCTATCCAGTTTAGTAACATTAACATATCTACAAGTCATTTGTTGTAATCTTATGCGCTCACATTTTAGCATGGACATTGAATGAAGCTTTCCATGGGTGTACTGCTTTATTTCTCGTTCTCTTTCAATAACTGGCAGTATACACATTCACGTTCTCTCTTGTTTATGGAGTATATTGTGAAAACAACACAGTTTGGTTTGTGGAGTTTGAGTGACAACCGGCATTCCGTGTAAGTTTAGGTGTTCATTTCGATTTCCTGATTCTACCTTCAGTTCAATTTAAATCAGCTTGTATCCAGAGATCTCACTTTGTGGTATTGGATTCATTCTGTCCATGTCCCACCATTGTTGGCTACGTCTTTCGCTTAAGCATTGGCAATTTCATTGGCCTCACTGTTCTGTGCTGAAACATATTTCTCTTGGGCACTATATCCAGTTAAGCAGTCTACACGACACTGTTCGAACACAACTCCTGATATATATTGTATCTAAAGGAAGGAAATCCACTTATAACAAGCATAGAAGTCCCTTTATCACTAATTCTGTGAAGTGTATGACTATACCAATGTCACCCACTTTTTGCAAGATCATATACTGTCAACTTTTATTGTTTACACAGGATAGATTCACACAGACACACAAAAATACAGGAAGCTTAACTGATCATTTGAAAAACTGTAAATTTTCTCTCTGAAACCGATGATGGATGCTGGATATGTTATTTTCTCAAATCTTAATACACCAAGACCTCACCTAATTCTTTGCGTCCGATCCCTTCAATTCATGCTCACAACATGGAGAAATTATTTACTTTCTTGCTCACGACATAGAGAAATTGGTTACTAGCTAATGATCCATCATCTCAGGTAGGTGTCAATTTGTATTTATTTTTTTCATATATATTTAGAGTATGAGGGAAGGACCATTGGTGTCGGACTAGTACATATTTCCTCATCAACATGAAAGGAATTAAAATCTGCTTGAATATTGTTTACAACTTAACTAATCAAACATTGTTGAGATTAGGACTTTGCAGCAGTAGCCACCTTCATCCCACGCTCGGACTGAGCACCTTGAGCAAACCTGAGATTCCCCTCGTGCATCCCTCTCCGTTTCTCGGACCCTGTGTACTCAGCTTCGTAGTATTTCTCCTCAGTGGCAGCCTTAGAAGGTGGGAGGAACATGCTCCCCCACTGCGGGAAATGCACCAAGGCCGTTGGGAGCGTGCACACGATTGTCATTATGCCCATGTATGTGAGTCCTTGGTCTGTGGTGAACGTGCTGGTGGTGAAGAAAATGAACTGGATCAATGCAGCCCCGATGTTCCCTCCCGCCCCTATCATGCCCGAAATGACCCCTAGGGAGCGACGGGAGATGAAGGGGACTATCCCGAAGGTCGCCCCACAAGCAGCTTGGGTTCCTATGGAGAAGAAGAGTAGAGCTACAATGGCCGTTGGGAGGGTGTTCGCCTTGCCTAGCCACACACAAAAGAGTCCTCTGGTGGTTTGGAGGATCCAGAGTGTCCACAGACGGCCCCTCATTCCAAAGTAATTAGCGCTCCAATTCGAAGCCATCCCACCTCCTGGCCTAGTGAATATGTTAGCCAAACCTGAACTGGCTGCTATGATCCCTGCTGTGTTGATGCTCAGGTTGAACCTATATAGTTCAATTCCATTTTAGTGAGATTCCAATTTAAAACCAATTGATAACGTGTGGAGTAACTTGTTTTGGTTATAAACAAACTCAATGTTACCTCATCTGGTAAATTGAGACAACCCATGTTTGTATGGTAGATATATTATAATATGTAGAAAGATTAAAAAGAGGAGTTGGGATACTATGAACAAAACCTGTCAAAAAAGTATTCGGATATGATGTTGTAAGTTGTCAATTGCACATCCAAAGAATAGCCGTAGAGAAGTACAAAGATCCATGTACGATAATTGGAGATAGCATACGACACCACCTACAAAGTCAATCATATACAAATCAGTAATTACTCTAATAAACTTTGACTTTTGACTTTTCATCTGACACAGCAAAAATAGTCCGTACTTTTTCATACAATTCAAACCAATGAGAGTATGAATATATAATTAGAAAATAGTAATATCTTAAAGAACTTATCCTTGGCAACCTCACCTTTCTTTTGCAAGGCACTAAGGTTACCATCAGGCAAGTCTTGAGTCTTGACCAAGCACCAACACCATTATCCCCATAACAATATGAAGACAACCAGGAATAAAGAACGAAACCCTCCAAGCCATAAACGGCGTCACCCCAATCCGGCAAATGATCTCAAACACCAATGGCATAAGTAACTGGGTTGCCCCACCCCCGACGTTCCCCCACCCGGCCGCGGCCCCATTGACCGTGCCAATAATCTTACCATTAAACATCGTACTCATCCAGTACCGACACGACACAAAGGTGGCTAAAGTGAACCCAATCATGAACCGGACCACCACGTAACCTGCAGCGTCTCGGATCACCGCCATGCAGAACACGGTTGGGGCCGCCAGCATGACCGTGAAGGCGCAGGCATAGCGCGGGCCCATGAGTTCACATAGGGCACCCAAGACTAGCCTGGAGAAGACGGACCCGGAAGCTGAGGCAACCGAGGCGTTCCCAATGTCGGATTTGGTGAGGTTGAGGTTGTCCCGGATAATGGGGACCAATGGGGCAGCTGCAAATGTGGAGATGTAGGTGGTGCAAAGGGACATCCAACATAGGTGGAAGGTTCTCATGTGGGGAGCAGAGAAGGAAATGAGGTTGAATTTTGTCGCCTTGTGCTCGGCGTCTACAGGGAGGTCGAACTTTGACTTTAAATCTGTCGTCATTGGGATGGCCGATGAACTCGACGAGAAGGGGAACATATGCTCCTTCCCAGTTGCGTCATGCAATGAATTTTGCTGTTCGAGTTCTACAATTATTGGTCCTAAACCAACTAATAGTTTGTCATATTTTTGTGCTTGAATCAACGAATAGTTTCTCGTATTTTAGGGCTTAATGTGGTAAAGTATGGTATTGTGTTATTGATTGTTGTTGCCATATGTGTTTTTGTATTTATACTAAGTTAAGGTTGACAATGGGGAGAAGACATTAACCAAAATATAAACTTATGTAAAAGGAGGAGAGAGGAAATTTACATATATGAGTGTGAACAAAAGAAAAATGAAACACATAATTGCAGCGTGTATTTAGGTTAGTTTGGATAAACACGTAGCAATATGGCTCTCACAAATCACAATGAAGGTGATTAGTACTGATCTTAGTCTTTAGAGGGGATTCATATGTNTTTTTTTTTTTTTTTTTTTTTTTTTTTTGTGAAATGGGAGCTAGACTATATGATCATCATCCTCCTAAATATGTCTTTCTTTTGGAGTATTTTAATTCGTATGTTTTAAGTTTTCAGTTTGATTGTTTTCATTCTGCATTATCACTCTGTTTTCAATGAAAATCTTCAATAGGCTTAAATTTTGTTGTTTACTTTCAATTTGTTTAGTACTCGATTATTAGTGTAAAGTTAAATAAGACAATCATTATATCATCTCCATTTCTGGTGCTTTTTTTTGCTCAATGTCTTATGGATACTAATCATGATTATACTTTGATTTACTTTCTTTATGTTTGCATAAGTACTAGTCCTAATAACTACTCATGACCATAAGTATTATTTTAGAAAATAAAAGTCTTTGTTTCTTTTTAAAAAATGGAATTGATCCATGCATATATTCCCTTTTCGTAAGCTCTTTTTAAATAGCTTGCTGATGATTGCCTCGATTATAATTTGTTTAATCCTTGCTTGCTTTGTTTTGCTTGGTTTACAACTTAGATTAAGATAATCAATGTGTGTGTGAGAGAGAGGATATTTAGTTTGGTGGCTCTTATATTTCTTGATGGGATAGTTCCTATTCTATTTGTAGGCTTTATTTGGTATGTGAATGCCCTTGGTTGTTTTATGCTTCTTTATTTTGGTGTATTTTGATCTTTTGGGTCTTCCCAATTTAATAAAAATAGTTCTAGAATTTTTTTTAAATTACAGTAGCTCTTTTAGAAGTCTGTCTCTCCTTTAAAATCCTAAGAGATAAAGACAGTAACTACAAAACCCATGTAGAGTTGTCTTTTTCCCCTCTCTCTCCTCCTCCTCCCTCCACTCTCTTAGGAGTCCGTCTCTTCTTGAGAAAGGGAAAACACCACATTTAATTTGTCTAACGTTTTGAACCATCTTGTAACCCTGACCATCATCAGACCATGTATAAAGGTTTCTTCAGATAATTAATGCTATTTAACTAAGAATATAACACATTCGTCTACTATATCTATATATGTTTTGTATAACAGTGATGTACCGTCAATAATTACATACATATATAGTATTATCTAATTTGATGAGTTTTCTTTCTTTTATTTCAAGTGTGAACAGCAATACACTAACTAAATAGTTGTTAATTAAAAATTGATGATTTTTGCGTGATGCGAATATAATGGAATGACTTTTTGGAGCACGAACAGAATTTACTGGCTAATTGCATTATATTTCTCTTAATTAAAGGAATATTAATTGACGAATTATCTTCTTTATTTTCTTGTTTAAAAGAGTGTATTAAACAAAATTTAGATTGCAACCCTCTGAGCATCAAGGTCAGCTTGGAGAATGTCAGCAACAGAAGGAAGGGGGAATTAAGTGCAAAATATTATAATTTCTGGTGAGGTGGAATTCAAAAGATTATAACACACACCTTGCAAAGTCTATCACTTTTCTTCTAGATTTTGTTTATCAACTCAAGTGTAAAAACTCAGATTTTCATCGAGTTGTTAAGTATTGTAAAAGAACCAAGTCAATCTAAAATTCCTTAGAATCAACTCAAATCATGGTTTGAGCTGATAGTTGAAGCAAGGCCCAACTAACAGTTTTATTCCTTATAAATATGTGGTTATCTCTCTTCTACGCATGAATAGACATATTGAAAGTGATTTCACTTCTGCATAGAGCAGTTTTTTTTTTTTTTCCCCTCACTCCTCTTACCTGTCAATTTCTATATAGGAGCCTTGTGCTATTTTCGCATAGTTGAGTCTAAGAATTGCTGAACTCTAGCCAGAGCTGTGAACGAGCTAAACAGGCTCAACCTATATGTCTTCCATCAATCATAAGGTTAAAGGTTCAATTCCTATTTCCTCAAAAAAAAAAAAAAAAAAAAAAATGTAAAACCAGAGAAATATGCAATTTTCAATTTCCATTTTTAAGGATGGGCTTGGATGGGCTCTAGTTGTTTTGGGGGCAATTCTTAATTGTGGTTCAAAGGCCCAGAAAGAGGCCTTGATGGTGGAAAAAGAGGGTTAGCGACCGGGCCGGGGAAGGAGTGCGCTAGAGATTGGCAGGCCCAATAATTTTAAATCTTATAACCCTGACGCCACTTCCCGCCCAATAGGCAGGCAACATTTAATTAAGGGCCTTTTTTTTGCTAATGGCTTACAGTATAATACTACATGGTTTCCAATCAATTCTTTACAATTAAGTTCATACAAAAATTCAGTTCAATTTAGTTTGGTGAAGTAATTTTTCCTTTATAATTACCATTATTCATTTGGTAAAATTCAATTAATTTGGTGTATTCAGTTTAGTGTAGTTTTATAGCTTATTTTCTCTCACCGTTATATATGCTTAGTTCCAAATTCAGTTCAATTCAAAATAATTTAGAGTGCATTGTGTTCATTTCATCTTATTCGGTTCAATTCAGGTCAATTCAATCAGTTCAGTTTTGGTCAACAACTTACTTTTCTTTTCTCGCATATTACTATTCATTCAATCCTCGTTCAGTTGAGTTTATCTTAATTCAGTTGAAATGAACATATTAAATTACCTCACCCAAGTTACAATAATTATACAATGCTTAACAAACAATACATATGAACTTCCCAATTATTTAGAACTTTGGGTGTTCATTTTCACTTACATAAGATACAAAATCAATTAAACCCCTCAGCCCTCAAACACCATCACAACTTATAACTAATCACACATTGTTAGGGTTAGGACTTTGAGTAGGGGGGGTCACAGCAGAACCCACCTTCCCGCTACGCTCCGTCAACCGCGAACTCTCCGCAAACTTAAGACTCCCTTCATGCATCCCCTTCTTCTTCTCATCCTCGTTAAACTCCGCCTCGTAGTACTTCTCCTCGCTCGCGCTCTTCGAAGGGGGCAAAAACATGCTCCCCCATTGCGGAAAATGTATCAAAGCCACCGGAAGCGTGCATGCAATGGTCATTATTCCCATGTACGTAAGCCCTTGGTCCGTAGTGTACTTATCGGTCGTGAAGAAAATGAATTGGGTCAATCCAGCTCCGATGTTCCCACCTGCACCGGTGAGACCAGATATGATCCCTAGGGAGCGACGTGACACGAACGGGACTATCCCGAAGGTGGCCCCGCAAGCGGCTTGGGCTCCGATGGAGAATAGGACTAGGGCTACCACGGCTGTTCCTAGGGTGTCGGCCTTGCCTAGCCACACGCAGAAGAGTCCTCCCGCGGTTTGGAGGATCCATAGTGTCCATAGACGGCCCCTCATTCCGAAGTAACGAGCTGCTAAGTCCGAGGCCATCCCACCTCCTGGCCTAGAGAATAAGTTCGCCATCCCGAAGCTGGCTGCTATGATCCCAGCTGTGTGGAGCTTCAAGTTGAACCTGTTCACGCACGTCACCAATATATCAGATTTTGACTTTTTATTACCAATTTAGTTACTACTCCCTCTGTCCCGGGCACTAAAATCTTTATACTGTATTTGATTTTTATGATTTTCAAGACACTATTTTGACTGTTAATCATGTTAATACAACAATCATTAAAAGTTAATATTTGAAAAGCATTGTGTGAAATAGATCTAAGCATTGTGTTTTGATCTTGTAATTTTTTTTCTATTTTTTCACAAATTAACAGTCAAAATTTGAAGATCGTGGAAATATCATGTTTGTTTTATTAAGCTTATTCTGACTTGTAGAGTTGGATTGAATATTTCCCTATTGGGTATGGAAGGTCAGATCAAGGACTAACAATTATCTGGAATTAGGAAAGATTCCAGGAATCCAATTATTTTAATTTGATTTAGTATTTTAGTGATATAAGCAAAAACTTGAACATGATCTTATGGTATGACCTCTTAAAATAAAATAAAGCAAAACGACAAAAAGTTGGTCTTCTATATATGACGAAGTCAAAGAATACAAGTTGGTATATTCCGTATATACTACTCCATTTGTTTAATTAATGTGGTGACGATCGCATATATATTTGAAGAATTAATTAAAGTATTACTAATGGGATCTATGTGAAAGAATCTTCACACACAAATAAACAAGGAGTAATAATTGTTAGTATAAGTGTAGAATCTAATAAACTATTCTCAATTTTATTGCCCTATATTATACTCCAATATATATACGTCGTCAAGCTAGCTAGCTTTGAAAGTTTCATCAATCAATTATAAGAAAGAAACTAATTACTATAATTAATTGTTTAAACTAAAGCCCACTTTGAATTAATTTCAGCTAAAGTAGTGCATCTGAATCTCTCATTAGTCTCTCCTCCAAGGCGTATGATTCACCCAATTTTCAAGGGTTTATCGATCCCTTGCTTTGATACTTTATAGTCATATTATATGATAGGAAATATGATTATCGATAGGTCTTCAACCAATATGTTAAACTAGTCCACTTTAAGAGATTTCGTTTCTTGTAGTAAAGATTAGTAAAATGATACTACGCTCTAGTATATATAGAGTACTCTATATGATAAAAGTACTGTATCAAAATTACCTGTCGAAGAAGTATTCAGCAATGACGTTATCAGTTGTCAACTCCACACCCAAGGAATAGCCATAGAGAAGCACAAACACCCATGTACGATAGTTGCAGATAGCATACCACAATACCTACGTACATAAAACCCAATATAATCCACACACAAACAATTAGTATTAGCTATAATAAGAAATTTAAGAATAATTAAGGAAAGATGATTAAATAAATCAAAATATATATGTACCTTGGTAAATTTATCTTTAGCAACTTCACCCTTCTTTTGCAGGGCACCAAGGTTCCCATCAGGCAAATCCTGACCAAGTACCAACACCAAGATCCCCATAACAATATGAAGACAACCAGGAACAAAGAACGAGATCCTCCAAGCCGTAAACGGCGTCGCACCCATCTTTTTAATAATCTCAAACAACACGGGCATCAACAACTGAGTCAACCCACCTCCGACATTCCCCCACCCGGCCGCCGTCCCATTCACGGTCCCAATAATCCTCCCGTTAAACATCGTACTCATCCAGTACTGACACGACACGAACGTCGCAAGCGAAAATCCAATCATAAACCTGACCGCAATATACCCTCCAGCGTCGCTGATCAGCGCCATGCAGAACACAGTAGGAGCCGCAAGCATGACGGTGAAAGCACAGGCGTACCGCGGCCCCATGAGGTCACACAAGGCCCCCATGAGGAGCCTGGAGAATACGGACCCTGACACGGACGCGACAGAAGCGTTACCAATGTCAGTTCTGGTGAGGTCGATGTTGTCCCGGATGACGGGGACAAGTGGGGCCGCGGCGAAGGTGGAGATGTAGGTGGTGCAAAATGAGATCCAACATAAATGGAAGGTTCTCATGTGGGGAGCACCGAAGGAAAACAGCTTGAATTTGGTCGCTTTGTGCTCCGCGTCCACCGGCAGGTCGAACTTCGCCGTCGTGTCCGTCGGGACCGACGGCGAGTTGACGGAGAAAGGGAAGGTTTGCTCCTTCCCCGTCACTCCATGCATTGAGCTTCCTGGCTCACCAGCCATAATTAATATTGACTTTTTTTTTTTTTTTTTTTTTTGGGTTATGTGTTTTTAGAGAATTAGGGTTTAATTGATGATGTTTTTGTTTTGTTTTGTTTGTTGTGGTGAGTGGTGACATGTTTATGATATGGGTATTTATAGTAAGTTAACGTTGACATTGTAAGGGTGTTTTGGAAGCAAGTGGGGATCTCCAATTGGTAAAAATACAATACTTAATTTCTCTATATATAATTACCCAAAATAGGATTAAAAAATACTCCATCTTTGAGAGACTAATAATAAGTTAAAATAATGTAGTTGATTATTAGTGAACATACATTATTAGTGTATAAACAAGTGCGAAAATAGAAGATTCAGAATCGCCGCATGCATCTGGGTGTGGGATATACGCTAAGTGGGAGACTTATGGAAGATACCAAAAGAGTAAAATGGCTTTTGGGGGCCCTTATTTAGCTATAAGCTAGCTAGCTGCTAATGATCTCCATTAGTTAAACTTTTTATTTGCTTTGATTCGTAAGCATTGTCAGTTTACTGACTTTGGGGAGCATTCATCGGTGGTACAGTTGAATACTTAGCTTGTTAATTATGGGAGTGGAAATAAGAAATAATGGAGTATTATTGTTACAAGACTTACTTACAATGTTGATAGATGGATGAAACTATATTAAGTAGTATGTGAATGTTCAAAGATAACCGGAAAGATACGCGTATTCGGCCCGGAAAATGGGATGACATCATGGTATATATATATATATAAAAAGATTTTTCTAAAATTTATATAGATTTTAAAGGTATAATCGATTAGTCAAGTTGAAACCCATTTGCTAATTAATCCAGTCTGAAAAATCAAGGACAATTAATCATACCAATCTAATTATTAAAGATCGAAGTGAGAAATTATGTTAAAATTAGTTATGACCTTATTATTTTGGAATGTATGGAAAACATTGTTACTCCATTTCTAGACGTGATAATGATAATAGAGTCTAATTTTATTTTCATGAGAAATAGGGTGTGTGTTTATATATTGAATCTATAATTTAGCCCCTCCCAAACAGAAATGTTCTCAAATTAAGACTTACTACTATATTTGAAGCATAAGATTCATTATCTCCCCTTCAAATTAAGACTTAAGAGGTATTTAGCCCCGCCTAAAGAGAAATGTTGTTTAGCAGGAAATTTTGAATGCCCCTTGTCGTTGTTTAAGTTAAGATAATTTAAGAAAGAGGAGGTACTGTTGTGACCCTAACTTCGCATAATCACCCGAAAAAAGCGCGCAATGCCAATTAACTAAAAAAAAAGAATTATTGCTCGTCCTTATGCTAATTGCTAGCTAGCTATAAAAAAAAAAAAATTAAAAAAAAGTTGTTATAAGTATAACAGTGACGGCATAATACCATCTCAATTATGATTTGCGTACGTATTGCTAAATTCCAATTGACTTTACTAATTTGTTGTATTTTTATTTTACAAATATAGTGATACTAATCAAGCCTTTATTAGGAAATAAAATTATTGATTGGACCTCCAACCATCAATTTTAACTTTTAGTTGAGATGGCCTTTTCATTGGATATCAGAGTAGTAAGGACTAAAAAGTCTCGAGTTTGAATCATGGAAACTTGTGCATTATTCACACTTCAAACCCAATAGAGATGAGATGATTCATAGAGTATTTCACAATGTTAACCTTGATGATGAGAAGACAATACACTAACCGCTTGAGTATTTATCAGTTCTCTAGATATGATCATTATTAACACATTAGATACTATTTGCACCAAAAAAAAAAAAAAAAAAAGAAGTACACAATGTCTCAAGAATATATATATATTTTAAAATAAGCAATTGTTAGGGGCCTACCCGTAATGAGATTAATTTATTTATTCTCGATCGATTATTAAAAACACTAGTACTAGTCCTTACAAAAGAAAAAAAAAGAATTATGTTCATACTAGCAAAAGCAACTGGAGATTAAGAACTGGCCCAATAAGCAAATGATTGGCCATTTCTATTTTTGAAACTGCAATTGGTTGTTGATTGAGTATTATATATAGCTGGGATATCATTTTTGTTGAAATTATACATGAAAGAAGTACCATAATAATTTAAAGTAAATATTCACGTACAATAACGTATAACGACAAAAAAATGAGGAAATATTGACTTATGCAAATAAAGGGGAAAAGTTACTCAAGAATTCAAGATGATGAGAGACATAGACAACAAAGTAGTAACTTGACAAGAGAAATACGTGGATGTGAGTTGCGGAATTACAAACGTAACCTTCATTTGAGAACAGAGGGAGTACAATTTAGCTTACATGCTCTCAATCCCATTGGAGTACAATTTAGTTTGGTGATGGGAAGAGAGACGCGAAAGGTTGGGAAAGAGGGCGCATTACAATTAGTCATTGGGCTTAAAGGCCCGAGAAATGCCTACATAGACATGGTAGGAATAATACCTGAGCCTACGTCCTGTCATGGATAGGAAATTAGGAATATAGGATAGGAGGCAAGCAACAACGAAAACATGGGCCTTTCTGTTAAGGTCTGTTCTGAAATGCGCAAATGTGGATGCTTGGCTTATGGCTTTTAATATGCGGTTCCTTTTTGTTGGGAGCGTACCTTTTTGTAGATTGATCTGACTTGATGCGAACAATATTAGTCTTAGTCTAAAGGATCATGGTTTAAACCAAAAAAAATATGATACCCCTTAGCTTCCTGCCCTCCCCCCCAAATTCAAAGTGGGTGTGCACGCTGCGCCATAAAAATATTTATTTTTATTGGCTTTGAAATTAACTTTGATCAACCTAATTATAAGTGATAAGGATTTTTTGTGAAACACTATCTTTTATCATACACACTTTGTGAATAACTGCCTTTTAAAACAAAGTTTGTGAACAACTACCTTTTTAAGATCACTTTTCTTGTAAAATGATACTTTTGGCTGGATTTCGGCGAAATATCTAGTGAAATCTCGAAAATACCCTCATGTGAGCCACTTAACCCTCACCCATCTTTTTTTTCCGAGCTTTATTTCAACAAGAAAATGGAAGATTAGAGTAAAGGATGTAGAATCGCGAAAAAGATTAGAGAGGAGAGAAC
>BSSO01003209.1:0-17043 GCA_030267885.1 Mesembryanthemum crystallinum | reverse complement strand
TAAAATTGTTGCCATGTAAAAAATTCGATGAATAACCAGCATATTAAATTGCTTTTATAAAATTATAATAAAATTTTTTTTATCTCATTTCCATATATCTACTCCTAATATAATATTGTGATTATCAAGTTTTACACACTTTCAATCAACTGTAGATTTGACCCGTGCATCGCACGGGATCACGAACTAGTTGTAATATATAAATAGAGGGTAAGGTTTCTAGAGGGGTTCTCCATTCTCTCTAGAAATAAATCTCATCCAACTTATTAGAAACCCTAAACTTTCTTTTCCACTTAAAGGCTTAGCCACCTGTCCCCTTAGCCCACCAGCCTATCAACCTATCTTCCTCTTCTCTATAGCCCCTTACCGTTTTCCTTCGCGGCTGAACATACTCCATTATCTTCAGGGGCGAAGTCAGGAGGGGGGCTGAACATACTCCATTAATATTTATGTATGGTTACTTTAAACATGTATAACCCAACTGTCGACTCTACACTTTATGAAATTGATCTACAACACTGAAATATATATAGAGTAACTCTCTTGTACAACCATCTAACAGTTAGACGACTTAATTTAAGAATAAATTTTCGTAATATAGGAGCTATTTTTAGTGACTTAGGGACACTTTATTCCTTACTGAATCAAGTAATGACCTTTTATAATTTAGTGGCTACTTTTATCGGTTAAGAGGCTATATTTTTACAGCTTAGGGTAATTTCATAAAATTACAATGACATGTAAAAAGTAACCTCTAAATGGCTAAAAATAGCTCATAAATTGCCAAAAGTCACCGTTACATTGGATCGTTTAACAGTTAGACGGTTGTATACAAGAATTTGCGATATATATATAAAAGTGTTGGCCCCCCTACTTATAAATTTCTGGCTTCGCCCCTGATTATCCTTCAATCTTCCGTCACTCATCGTACCTCTGCGTCTACGCTTACTCTTTCAGCCTTCGGTTTTCGTCGTCGTGGAGGTCTTGATTGGCGCTACCTTTAATGAGTTCTCTGGTCTTATGGCCGTTCTCCAGGTCTTGTGTTCCCGTGCTTATATTGCTTGCAGTTCAAGAGGCCGGAGAGAGAAACGCGGCTAGATTTGAGTTCTCTTCTAGGTTCTTGTGCGTTTGTGGAGGCAGTTGTGTTGGTCATGTTGTGGATGCGTTTATGGTTTAGGTTTTAGTTTTTGTTTGTTTAATTCCTCTTCGGTCGTTTGTTCGACCCGTTTTTGATCAAATTATTGATAAATGACAGTTAGGACTATCTTTGCATGGCTATATATCTAACATTTAAAAAAAAAAGGAAAAACAATGATCCAATATTTTATATCGTTAATAATATTTGAAAACCCATTTATTTCTTGAATCTCAAATACACATTCCAATCACTTTGTAAAATGCCTTCAAACTTTTGTATATAGTACCAATGAGTATTTGGTCTCATGGAAAAGGCTATGAGGATAATGCGACCATTATTACAATGGTGTTCACATTATAATGTTTACTTGCTATAAATAGAGATGGTAGTCACTTTTCCATCTTATATATGTATTTTCTTTTTTTAGACAAGACAAAAAATGTACATGATCGATCAACTTTATAGATGTACATTACACGATGATGAAATATAACAGGCTCATAAATCTGACTTGTTATTATTCATATGTGGGAGACCCATATTTATAGAAGCACATAGAATTCTTCTCCAAGTAAACTAGTCTCTTAGAGATACTAGTTTCCTAAAGAGAAAAGATCTCTATATATTATCCTAAGCATATAATATAAAATATATATTATTTCCTAGATAATAGAGAAAATATATTCACCAAATATATTTTCCAATCTTCAATCTCCAATACCCTCATGCAAGCATAGCGGCAATAACACGAACGCTACGATTGAAACGATACAATATAGTGTCCTCATCGATCGATGAATCCTCAATCCATTGAGTTTTCACAAGTCATTAGTGAATCATCAATCCATCGAGTCTTCATAAGCAAGTCATCGGTGAATTCTCGATCGTATTGTCGAGTCTCCACAAATCATCATGAATGGAGAAGTCGACTTCTTGTCGCTACCTCCATCAATTCAATTGATGCCATCCATGGTCATCGATAGGTCAGGTTCATCGTGTAGGTGATTTTGTAAACCACAAGGATCATCTACTTTCATCTGCTGCTGCTTTACGTGAAGTAGCTCCGTCATATTCCAAAAATCCACGTCTTGCAAATTTTTGGTTCATCATCATATGTCATGGATCTCTTAATCTAGATCCATCGAAAGGAAGAGAAAAAAATTCGAAATCGGGTTTGTGTTTGGATTTGTTTGGGGTTGTCTAGTGGCGGATGGACAAGGATCCGCCGCCGGCAAAGCAGAAGCTTTTGTTTAGGCCTCCAGGATCGGAGCCTCTAATACCATGATAAATTTAATCAACTCATCAATTTTTGGCTTCTTATTAATATCATAGAGAATACCCCTATTTATAGAGTACAAATACTTTTTCTCCAAATATAGCTAGAGTCTTAGAAATAGGAGTTTCCTAATACTAATAGATCTCTACTATAACAATGTATTAGACATATAATATCAATAGATCAATATGGAAAATATATTCATCCAATATATTTTCCTATATCTTTCTCCAATATATTAGAAATAGATATTTGAAATATATTATGTGAATATATTTTCCATATATCTTGGGAAATATTATCTTGGATATTATATTGTTACTATTTTTTTGTGGTAGAGATCTTATCTATTTAGAAAACTGGAATATTTAGGTTCTTAGTGGTTCTTGGAGAACACGTCTTTGTATCCTATAAATATTGGTCTTTTACATATCATTAATAACAAGACATTTTATGAGTCTCTTGTATTTTAACATGGCATCAGAGCCTACGATTCTGAGTGCCTAAACACAAGCTTCCATTTCGCCGGTGGCGGGCTCTTGTTCATCCGTCACCGGATAATCTCTAACACAACACAAGCACAAACCAACTTTTTTTCTCTTCCTTTTGATGGATCTAGATTAAGAGATAAATTCGCAAGATGTGGAATTTAAGAATATAACAGAGCTACTTCCCATGAACAGCAGTGGATGAAGAAGATATTCTGGTAGTTTACAAATTCACCTGAAAGATGAACCTGAACAATGAACCTGACTTATTATTGACGACCATGGATGGCGTCAATAGAATTGATGGAGGTCACGACAAGAATTTGACTTCTCCATACTTGATGAATTGTGAAGACTCGACGTACAGATTGAGAATTCACCAATGACATGTGAAGACTCAACGGATTAAGAATTCATTGATCAATTACGACTCTACGCATTGTATTGTTCCAATCGTAGCGTTCGTGATCCTGCCTCTATGATTGAGGGATGGTATTAAAAATAGATATTGGAAATATATTATGTGAATATATTTTCCATATATATAGGAAAAATTATCTTTGATAATATATTGTTACTATTTTATTGTGGTAGAGATCTTATATATTTTGGAAATTAGGATATTTAGGTTATTAGTGGTTCTTGGAGAACGAGTCTTTGTATCCTATAAATATTGGTCTTTTGCATATCATTAATAACAAGCCATTTTACGAGTCTCTTGTATTTTAACACATGAATATTTTCAATTTTATTCTTCTTTTAAGCATAATTTTCTTGTGATCATTTCTAATTGTTACTTTTTCTAATTGCTCGCTTAAATGGCGCGCTCTATTGTCAAAAAATGCCCCTTTTATTATATTAAAATTCTTTCTATTTTTTTTTTCTTTTTGGGTGTGTGTTGACAATAAGTAACTTCCTTGCTCTTTGAATCCCGTTACTAGGGTGGCCATGTGCCTGTCCATGTGCCGTGTGCCCGTGTCAGGAACTTTATCTCTATATAATGATATAACTAGTATTTACCTCCGTGTGATGCACAGATGAAAATTAAGTTGTAAAAATATCAGTGAGAGTATGAATTTTAGAGGTTATCAACTAAAAATATGTGTACTCTGATTAATTTTCAAAAGTGGTTAAGCAAAAATTTATATGCACTCGTATATTTGAGTTAATAATATTCCATGTTCCAATTTGACGGTCTTCTTTTGCGATCTTCAAAATCATCTTTGACCTTTAGTAGTTTATATAAAAATACAATAGTAAAAAAATATAGAAATGGTTTTTCTTGAAACTAAAATTAAATAGTAACCTCAAAAGTAAATTTTCATAGCTCAAATCCTACTTATTTATATTTGAATTATAGTTTATCTAATTTGGTTTTTGACTTCTTCAATAAAACACCCAAATTGAGACGGATGGACTATAGTTTGTAAGGGTTGAATTCATAAGATGAGAATTAGAAAAAATGTAACTTATTTGTAAAGGGTTGTAAATTACAATCCTAATTGGCACAATTAGCTAGCTTATAATAATTAGTAATGATTATCATTAATAACATCATTAAGTGTAGGTTTGAAATGAGGTAAGGAGTTACAATCCTTAATATTGTGCCATGTAGGATTGGATGTTTTAGTTTGGAGTTTGTGTTTTAATGTATTATATAGATATAGATTAGATTAAGGAAAATTTGTCGGAAACTACCTGAATTTTGTAGGGTTTTGTGGAAAACTAATTTTAAGTTTTCTTTGCGAAAACTACCTTTAGTTTGCGAAAACCTTGTGAAAGAGAACCAAATGACGGTTTGCCCTCTCAAATGCTTCTTTCCCATGAATCACTCCTTCCTTCTTGTTCAGTTACTCATTCTCAACCATTTTTACAAACCTTCTGCATTCTCTCTCTCAGTACATCACAGCACACTCTCTCTTTCTCTCTCTCTTCCTCTCTCTATCTCATCTTTCTCTCATCTCTCACTCTCTCCTCAACCATCTTTGTGCTCACATCACTCAACCACAACATTGACCACAATTAATTTAAAAACTTGATAAATTATGTGTTTAATTTTCACAAATTCAGGTCATTAAAACAAGTGAATACAGAAATCAAAATTTCCAATTTCAAAATCGTAAAGAACCCTAATTTTAGGAGTGTAAGAAAGGGGGTTAATATTTACCTTTGGCCTAACATTATACTCCCTCCGTCCCGTAATTAGCTTTCAAAAATTGGGATGGCACAAGATTTTAGGTGAGTGTTTTTAGACAGATTTGCCCTTATAGTAGATGTATATTTAATTTGTTTATTGTATTTGTGAGTTAGTGGAGAGAATAAAATAATAGAAAGAGAGAGTGATTGGAGAGAGAGTATATTTTTTTATTATTGTATTTGTGAGTTAGTGGAGGGATATTATAGGAAAGTTATAGGATTTAATGGGTTTTGAAAGCTAATTTTGGGACCCAAAAATATGGTGTTTTTGAAAGCTAATTGCGGGACGGAGGGAGTATATAGAAACCAACAATGAAAATTCAATGACAATGGAGCTTTTGGAGAGACAAGAGTAGAAGATAGAGCACTGGAGAAGGAAAATTTGCCCCTTTACTTAAGNGGGAATTAAAGTGATTTAGGAAAATTTTAAAGAGAAAAGCCAAATTGGAGGGAAAATATAGGGGTTATGTGTAAGAGAAGGGGTTTATAACCTAGTTAAAGAAGGGGCAAAATAGGCAATTTGCTCAAAAGTTAACACCATTTGAGGGAAATTCGTCATCTGATACCCTTTTGCAAGGTTTTCGCAAACTAAAGTTAGTTTTTTGCAAAAAAGAATTTAAAAGGTAGTTTCCCACAAAACCCTACAAATTACAGGTAGTTTTCGACAAATTTTCCTTAGACTAAATTGAAAAACTTCAACGGGAACCTTACACATCAATAGCTGAGGCGTTTCAAATGCACGATGACATGTCACATGAGCTAATCATGAAAAAAGGTTGTTTCAATGAAGCCATTCAATGCAATTAGTTTAATTAGTTATTTTCAAGAGAGCAAAGCCTTAAACCGGTGTATAGAATTAAAAGTTACTCATAAGCCTCTCAAAGTGATCACTAAACTATCAATGATAATCACTAAATTATTTAATTGTTTGAGGCCATCAATGATACACCCATAATAACTCTTCTAGGCTATATTTAGCAAAATTAGCTATTAGTAGCTAGTAGTAGTTTTATGAGAAGAGAGGAAAAAAAATAGTAGAAAATAGTTGAAGGAAGTTATGAAATGGCAATAAGATAACTATTTTTCGAGCGGTAATTGAAAGCGTGTATGGATAACTTCACAAAACAAACTTTAGCTGTGGATGTAATTTCAAAATGATTAGACAAACTATTTTGTTACTGAAAAGTAAAAGCGTAAAGCTAGCTAATTTTGTCAGAGTCTAATTTGTTTAGAGTCAGCATTAAATTTTCTTAAAATCATCTTAAATTGTTAAAGTATTTATAATACTCTTGAAATAACGACCGAAAAAAAAAATAGTACTCCCAATTCTATTTTGGTTCGTTCAACGGTCAGACAAGTTCACTAACATTGTTATTCTTTGCTGGTTTAATAGAATCTTTAGTGTATGTGAGTATGACTTTTTTTTGGCAAAATGTATGTGGACGACATTTTGGGGAGATCAGAAGTCCTTCACCTAAGGTCCTAAAGTATGGCATCCAATTCAAGGTAGGCTACAAATCACTACACTACAGTCCTCACTGAAAGTTGCTTTCTTTTTCCTGTACGATTACTATGGAGGATAGACAATTGGCAAAAGTCTTAATCAGTAACGACTCTATTATTAGTGTAGTGATTTAACTATATTTTATTAGCAAAAGTTTTAATTCAGAATAATTACATGCATGGTAAATTGATGCACTTCAAAAAGTTTGTAGTTTGTCCAAGGAGGAAGGAAGTTTTTCCTTGCAGACACCAAAAAACAAAAAAAAAAAAAAAAAGTTTGTAGTTTTCTTATCTTCTAGATATGTTACTGTGGGTTTGTATTTTGTCTACAGAGTTTGTATGTTAAATTTGGTTCAACAGCAATAATATGCTTTGTTCTGAAAAAATAATAAGATTGAATTTTTTTTTTAGGAAAAATTCCATTTTGGTGCCCTAATATTAGGTGTAATAATAATTTTTTTTTGATCCAAGGGAGACACAAAGGCCAGTACAATAAATTACATACAACAGGGGGAGGGGGGAATCGAACCTGGGACCTAATGTACCCAGGGCCTAGGTGTAATAATAAATTGGTGCCCACTTACATTTGACTAATTCCATTTTAGTGACCTGACATTTTAAAAAAATATTTCATTTTAGTGACATGACCTAACTTCGTTAAGTAGGCCGTTAGCACAATCACTATCCAAAAGTGTACTAAAAACAGAAAAAAGAAACAAATCTAATATTTAAAATCCCAAACTCAAAATTAGACAATATACTTTCTCAAATCATTTCCCTCTCTATTTTCGATAATGCTTATCGTGAAAAACCCCCAATGTTCATTTATCTTCCTCTGTAGACTGAAAACTTGTGTCCGTTGAAACTCCATTAGCTGAAATTCCCTCGATTTGGAACCTTGATTAGTTTAATATTTGAAGAATCGAATGAAATAAACTTGATACTTGAGTGAGAAGAGCTTCAAAGTTGAGAAGACATATGTTTTTATTTACAATAACGGTCAACTTCGCGAATTTAGGTCAAGTCACTAAAATGAAATATTTTTAAAAATGTCAGGTCACCAAAATGGAATTCGTCAAATGTCAGGGCACCAATTTATTATTACACTAAATGTCAAGGCACCAAAATGGAATTTTTCGTTTTTTTTTTATATTTTCTAGTTATAGTTTTGTTATTGAAAATTTTCATATCAACAAGTTTGTGGTTCTACAAGACTCTCTCTAAAAGCTTATCAATTAAGGTAATAAATTGTACACATTTATGGAGAGTGTCTCACATTATGATGCAGTCTTACAGGCTAATTTTCTTATGCACAAAACTATATCATATGATTAATAAAATTTCTTTTAACTATCAAAAAAATGAAGAGTTGATGACCATACCTTCTAAAAAAATTTGCTCTTTATATAAAAGTGTAAAGAAAATTATGTTTGTCTTATAAAACAAATCTTTTTTTTATATTTTTTTTAAATGTTTTGGCCTCTTCTAAAACAAATACGAAGCTCTATAGTAATTTTTAGTCTCTGATGTCGATACCGATGCTAAGTCTGAGTTGGGGATGAGTAGATTAATTGATCGAGATCCGATCTGTTTTTTATTAGCGGACATCCAATTTATAAAAATCGGATCGGCGATCATCCTAGCATTAGAATCATGATTTTGCATTCATTATCATTTGCTATGGTTGTTAACAGTTTTTTGCACTTTTACCATTAAAATGGTTGCGGGGCCTCCGTAATTTTCTTATTAAAGGAGCAATATACTCCCTCCGTTATACCTGGCAATTGGGTCGGGTCATTAGCGGGTCGGTTCGATAGCAGGTCGGGTCATTAGCGGGTCAGGTCGAAAGCAGGTCAGTTACTTACGGATCGAGTTCGGTTACGGGTTGACCCAACGGGTTGAGGGTAGTTTTGCTCTCACTTTTTCAACGCGAATTCTCGATCGTTTATACCAAAATAAAATAAAATAATGGACATATATTTCTTTTAGCCTATACTTACTATGATAATTCTAGTAATACATAAATATATACTATCTCGATTAGAGTTGATTATGGGGGGTTTGGCCTATTAGGCACATCTGTTCGACATTTTGGTGAATTTATAAAAGCCCTGCTCATCCCGACCCAAACCTACTTGATGGCCATGCTTAGCCCGACCCAAACCCACTTGATGGCTCTGCTCAACCCGACCCAAACCCACTTGATGGCCCTGTCCATGGGGCAAAGAAAAATGTCAAGTTGGACCCGTTCCCTCTTGGGTCCGCTTTTGATCAATTCTAATCTTGATCAAACCATTCAAGTCTTACAGCACAAAAAACATCAATCGTACTAACAATTGAAGAACATAACTGTTCACAATGACCTAAATTATACATGGCAAACGGGACGCCAAGCAAAATGAACAAGACATTTTCGTAAATTTATAGAGTTCCGATTGAAGCCCGCTTAATGGCCTTTAGTTCAGGGGCGGGCTAAAAAACCATGTCAAGCCCGACTCATTTCACGCCCAAACCCGTTTTTGATCAGCTCTAATCTCGATCAAACGATTCAATTGCTTGTAGCACAAATTATACGACCCTACCACGAACATAATTGTTTGAAATAACGTAAATAGTAGATAGACGATTAGGCAATCAAATAAACTACAAAGGTACAAAAGTGATCTTATATGGAGTACATGATACGAAGGCTTGGAGTTTCAAATAAATAAAGATAAAAGTACATATTAGGGTTTGACTCAACGGGTAGATCGGGTCGGGTCGGGTTCGGTCGGGTCTTGACCCAGAAATATTCGGGTTATTCGGGTTCGGTCATTTTCGGGTTTCGGGTCGTAATGTTGTATTCATGACCCATTTTTTCCGGGTCGGGTTTGGGTCAGTTTTCGGGTTGGGCTGGATTTTGCCAGGTCTACCCTCCGTCCATCTTAAGTGTTGTCAAACCATCCAAAATGTTTGTCCATCTCAAATGTTGTTAAACCAATTTTATCCCACATACCTCCCAATAATACCCCTGCATTATAAACTAAATAATATAAAAAATTCAACAACAAACCCACTTTCCAATTTAAAATTAATTTATTTTCCCTCACCCTTTCTCTATTCTCTATCTCATTCTATCTCTCTCTACCCACTATCTATATTTAAATGCATAACTCCAAGGGGCAAATTTGGTAAAAAAAATCCCCCATTTTTCAATTCTTAATTTCCGTGCAAATTTGGTTTGACAACATTTGAGATGGACGGAAGGAGTATTATAGAAAGAGGAGAAATTTAATTTTGGTTTATGAATACAATCAAAGCTTCTATATTTTGAGAATTTGTTACCTATTTCTTCCCATGTGAAGGAAAAAAACCTTTTACAAAGATCGGGTCGGACTATCGCGTGATCCAATCATATATATATATAAAACAAAAATCAGATATCCAATTGAAAGCGGATTAAGGGTGTATTCAGTTTGCTTGAAAGTACTTGAATTGGACTAAACGATCTAAATTGAATTGAACTAAACAACATGAAGCGAAATTAATTGGATTGAATGAATAATCTGTAAGAGAAAAAGTGAATGACTCAAACAGAATGACGTGAACTGAACTGAAATGAACAACTTGAAATGGGATTCGGAAAGGTGAAATAAACATATCCTAAATACGAATCGCATTTATGGCGAGCTGAAAAACCATACATTTAGATTTCGGATCAAAATCAAATTAGATACTTTGTACTCAGATTTTGCTCACCCTTAGACCGAATATATTAGGGGTATGATTGGCACTAAACGCTTTCAAAAGTTAACTTTTGAGCAAAAGGTTACAATTTGAAGCTTGCAACTTGTTCATTTGTATCTCAGCTACCAAACAAGATTTTAGCAACAGATACATGTACGCCGAATTACCAGATGGGAATTTTTTATAAACACCCTTTGCCACTTGGGTATATAAAAAACCGCCGATGCCAAATAAGTATTTTTAATGAACCAAAAGCGCATATAAGCCCAAAAATTCACCGCTGGTGACCAAAATTTTATTTTTCCTATTTTTTTAATATTGAAATGCATTTCCTTATTATGTTTATTTATCTAAAATCATTTTAATCATTCAAAAAACCCTTTTACTCCCAATTTTCTTGAGCGGGAAGGGAGAAAAAAGGGAGTTAATGAGCTTTTTTTGGGGAATATAGTGATTTAAGATAAATAAATGATTTTTTTTAATGTATTTCAATAAACATACGGAAAATGTATTTCAATACCAAAAAATATGATAAATGATTTTTTAAATTATTTTTGGACCTATATGCGCTTTTGGTCTATTAAAAATACTCATTTGGCACTGAAATTTTAAAAAATACCCAAGTGGCAAAGGGTGGTCATAAAAAATACCCATTTGGTAATTCGTCAACTATTTTTTGAAAGCTATTCATTGTAGCATTCACTTGACAGTTAGATTTTGTGTAAAAGTTACAACTTGCTCTTTTTTCTCTTTGCTACCAAACAAGATTTAAAACAACAGTTACAGTTACAGCTACAGCTCACAACTATATCTAATTTTGCCAAACATACCCTAGGTTTATGTTTGGCATGAGCTTTTGGGAGGAGTTTTAGCTTTTGGGACAATGAAAGTTCTTAAAAGTTTTGCTTTGATGGAGCAGTTTCTGCAAGAGTTTTAACTTTTGGGAGGGGATCAAAAGCTCCCAAAAGGTCCAAATATGAAAGATATCAAAGCAAGCTTTCACCCAAAAGCTCACAGTTAGAAGCTGGCAGTTACAGCTCACAGCTAAATCTTGTAGTTACAGGTCACATCTAAACATACCCTTAAATGTCAAATAATAGCTTGACGTTTTTCTTTTAAATGTTTTTTTTATTGCCTTTGTGCTATTGTACCTAGGGATGGCAATTGGGCGGGTTTAGGTGGATACCGCCCCTCACCCGCCCCAAGTGGAGCAGGTATGGAGGAGGGTTAGGTGGGTGGTGGGGCGGGGATGGTTTTGAAAGTGTTACCCGCCGTGGGCAGTTGGGCAGGTGTGGATTTGACTTTATACCCGCCTCATACCCGCCCCGCCCCACTAGTTTATGTGAAGAAACGTTTGATTATGTAAAAATCCTTTAAAAAAGCCAAATTTGCTCATTGTTTTCTTTAATTTGTTATACTAATAACCACTTAGAGATAATTTTCCTTTATTTGACCTGATATTGCGGGTGGTAATTTGGAAAATTTGATGCCAATAATCCAACTTTTGGGCAGTCCAGCAAAAATAATCCCATATTCAGAAATTGACAAGAATAATCCCATATTTACATCCGTCCTACAGTAATGGGTCAAGTGACATCTCCGTTAATTCCAAGTTACGAATGTAATGACGTGGCAGAGTATCAAACCCCTACCATATCATCTTTTCCATAACTGGGAGTTAACGAAGATGTCACTTAACCCATTATTGTGGGATAAAGGTAAATGTGGGATTATTATTATCAATTTCTGAATATGAGATTATTTTTGTTGGACCGTGCAAAGGTTGGATTATTGGCATCAAATTTTCCTTAAATATGAGGTGGGTTGGTGGATGAATTTCTTGGTGGATGCGGGCGTGGGTAAGACACTATCCACACCCGCCCCACCCCACCCCATTACCATCCCTAATTGTACCTCCTTTCGATTTAAAAAAGATAAAAATAAATCAAAGTAAACTTGAATTTAGAATTTTTCAGTCCGATAATGACGTAACTACGGATACAAAATATCATATTAGTCCGCCTGATACATCAAGCGGATAAGTATTGGGCAAATAAAAAGTGGTACTGGTGACCCAATAATTAACGACCCAAAAACTATATTACATTTTTCTTAACTAATATCACTCCAGTGTTGAATTTTTCTTACACAGTACAACTTTTTTATTGCTTAATACTCGTCTGATATATCAGGCACCCTGATATGAGAGTTATTGAACTACGGATGACTCCTTAGTTGTTTGAAAAGTCGTTTTAGGACTCTTGACTCATGAGGATTGAGGAGAGATCCAAAAATACCTTTTTTTTTTCTTTTTTTTTTTTGCCAAATTTTCTTTTTCATTTAGTAAGAGATATTCCCTACAACTCGTTCCGTTAGCCAAATACTTGTTACATGTATAACTATATACCAAGAAAATTACCCAATTCATAAAGAGAAGTAATATAAATAAATTTTCTGAAAGAAAACATTATTTTACTCAAGAAAGATCGCCAATTCACTAAAAAAATCACCCACATATATTGAAGAAAAAGCACTCTTTTATATGCGGTATACATTAGGTGTATGCAACCCAAACTCTTTTCTACACATCATTCTCACAATTAATTAAACTTGAACTCTTCCCCTATAATTTTTTTTTGTTTGCCAACTTATTTATTATTAAATACATCACATCTTGGATCCTAAAGTGTTCAATTACAAGTCAATGCTTTGGATGTTTCTGTGCGCTTAACTCACTCACATATGTCACATTTCTTGAATCGAGACGGCAAAACATCTAAATTCACTTTGAAGGGCCTTTCAGGTTCCATGTTTTTTTTTTAGTTTATTCGGTGCAGGTTCCTTTCTGGTTTGACATCAGATGTTTTTTTTGGAACCTTTTATATATTTTTCTATCAAAAACAAAAAAAACTTTATATGTGAGATGTCACTGTCTTCCAAAGTACTTTAATTAGAAAATTTGCTGTTAAATATCTTTTATAATCCACATTTTGTTGTTATATGTCTTATATAATTTTTTTTTTTAGAAATATATGGCTTTTATGATTTTTTTTTTTTTGTTGATTTACACCAATAGCCTTTTTCCAGGCAAAATACCATGTGAACTGCCCGATATACCCTTACCGGAGATGATTTCGAATTTTTGGAAAATAAGAATTCTCTTTTATGTGTTTTTAATTATTTTCTTAATTTCTATTTCACCCTTTTCTACGTTTCCTACGATATAATAATAAATGATATTACAATTCCAAAAAATAAAAATCACTTATGTCAGTGGTAAATCTGGGAGTTCACTTGATTTTTTGCCCGAAAAGGCCTCTAGGTATAGATCGGCAGTAAAAAAAGTCATAAAAGGTATATACTTTCAAAAATAAATAAATTATAAAAGGTATATAACAACAAAAATTGGATTATAAAAGGTATGTAACGGCGAATTTTCCTCAATTTTATTATAAAATAGAAATAGTTTCTCTATAAAAATGGTCATTTTTGACTCCTAATGTTGGGATTTATCATTAATTTGTTTTAAATCTAAATTGAGTTATAATGTAAAAATCATATGGTTATGTTGATCTTGAAAAATATTTGTTAAAAAGTTAATTTGTTACAGTATATTTTATAGCTTTCAATTCATATAATAGTCAAAATTAATGTTCAAAGCCAACATGACTCATATGGTTGTAACTGAGTGAAATGGAAAATACTTGAGATAAGAAAAATAAGGGGAAAAAAAAAACAATCTAGAAGTTGTTAGAGATTTATTGCCACTATGCTAACAACTGTTTTCCAATAAATAACTTGTATCACATGACTTTTGGTGTTAGCAAAAATGAACTTTCTTCCTCTTGGACGTGGTTTAGAATTACCTCCCACTCTACAATATCTAGTATATTGTATGGCAAACTCTTGTGTACAACCATCTAATCATTAGACAACCCCATCCAATAGTGATTTTAAATTTTTTATTATTGGCTACTTTAGCCTTTGGATTGGATTGTCTAACGATTTGACGACTGCACAAGAGTGTTACTCTTATTATATAGTATCAATTTTGTAGTTTAGGAATTACATATAACATTTAAAAATCACCCGTCGGCGTTTTTCCAAGTGGTTTGTCCATAAGTTTTTTTTCCTCCTTTCATTTTTGTTTCTTCTTATTTTATTTATCTGTAGAACTTAATATAAACTATACTTTGGTGAGAGGTTGTTTGGTTCTTCGCGTTTGTCAGAGTTATGTGTTTGGTTCCATGTTGGTCGGAGTCTTTGAGTTTTATAATAGGTTTAAGTTTTCTGAATCGATAAAACAAATTCAAACTTCTATATCAAAGGGAGTATTTCCAAATAGCAGCAGCATGTTTCATATATGCTTACCATCAGTCGAAGGGATCAAACATTAGTGGCATCCTGTTTACTTTATAGTGTATTTTATGATATTTATATTTACATGCAACTGATGGTTGTTGGTCATTTAGTGACGAAGTCAATCAAACTGCCAGTCTTGAACTGTGATGTTGGGATTGGAAGTTGTTTTTTAATGAAGTTGGTCAGACACTAATTTTAAACAGTGACGGTATCATACTCGTCTTATAAATTTACATTTCTACTTATTTAGAGATAGTCATTTATATTAAAATCTATAGTTATCTGTACTAATATGGGCAAAACCAATTGTAGCTATGAGATGTAAGTGAAACCTTTGAAATACAGAAAGGGATAACTCATCAAATCACTTCAAAAGACTTTGTGCCAATTGCCAAACATGGGGCTGACACTCTAGGAGAGCCCATTATTGTGAAAACAATTCGTAAATAAGGTTCAAAGCTAATAAACTATTATCACATTATAAATGAAGTATTCGAAATATCATGTTTATTTGCTTTCTACTCTTTTCTATTGATTTTTATTTTGTGGTGTTAGGAACTTAAGATAAGGGTAGAAAATAGCCGGCCAAATATTATTTATTTGTTGCTAAGAAATTGGGTCTCATACTACAAGTGAAGAAGTGTGGGGTGGCGATTTCTCTCTATGAGCTCATGCATTACATAAGAAGCCATTTAATAGATCATCATTTCAACACTTTTTTTTGTTTTGTTTTGTTTTTGTTTTAATAAGGTAAGAAGATAACAAAGAAAACTATAAGTTCCTCTTCTCAAGGTAAACTCCCAATCTATCATCACGTAAGATAACATCAAATTTTGCCTCACTGGCTTCCTCCCACTTGATAGTGTTGTATGCAGAAAGACATTTATTTGCAATCCGATTTGTCGCTATGTTACCTTCCCTATAGACATGCATAGAACACAGTACAAGGATTGCAAGTGGCCAGGAACCACCATGCATCTATGATGAGATTGAAAATCCACCAAGGAATAATAATCTCACCATGCAACGCTTGGATGACATTAAGAGTATCGCCCTCCACATGAATTTTAGTCACTAAGGCTAATATTTATCCCAAACTTTGTAGTCTAGCCCTTTACAATAAAAAAAAGTAAAATAAAGAAATATTACTAATTAGTGCAATATGTCTTATAATTAATATGAGATATAATGATTGATAGGTTGTTTTGTGGTTGATATGTGGTGGTGTAAAGGAGGGATAGGAGAAGATGGGCGGTCAGTATGGGAGGCTTCAATGTGGCTACCACGAGGAAGATGCTGCTCCTTAAGAAATAGTATTGACTGTGTTTAAAGAGAGGTATAATCTAATGTCGGATTAAATTACCAATCTCTTCATACTCCCTTGAGACCATGCATTGAGGAGGTAAGTCACAAGGTAAAAGATGAGATGATTATTGTATTCCAAAAGACTTACTGATTATATTGATTTTTTCAAAATATATAGACATAGTAGAAGTCTTAGACAAGGAGAGGTATAATCTAATCACAATAACTAGCTATATAATAGGAGAGAATTAATAAGGAGAGTATAAAGCAAGATATAATCACAAAATGTATACAGAATAATTGTAGGGATATATTGTTGGAGAGATTTTAGAAATCTCTATCATACCCCTCAAGATGGACGATTTAGTGTGAATCCAATCGTGGACTTGAGATCAGTGAACTTAGGTCAACTAAGTGATTTGGTAAGTGCGTATGCGAGCTGATCATTCTAGAGATGTGGGAGACACATAGGACTTTTTTTTAGACATTCTCTCTGACAACGTGGTAGTCAAGAGCTAGATGTTTCATCTTGGTGTGGAACATTGGATGCAACATATGTGGCACTCATATTAATTATCGCATCATATGACGGGATGAAATGGATAAGGATGACCAAGTTCCTGGAGAAGGTTTTGAATCCAGATGACTTCAGCGGTATTGGCAGCCATCGCAAGATACTCAGTTTTGGTTAGGGATTGGCCAAGGGTGCGTTGTTTGTGGAGCTCCAGGATATTGGGTTGTAATCTAAGTAGACAAGGGTTGTGACCTAAGTGGAAAATATAGCCTGTGGTGGAGATGTAATTGTCCTTGTCCCCTGCACAGTTAGCATCACAAAAGCTATGAAGAAATGGCGGGGAGTTGCGACAGTGAAGGATGCCATAGAAAGAAGTATTCGCATGATATCCAATGAGGCATTTGAGATGGGCCCAGTGTGCGTAAGTGGGTGTTTGCATGAATTGAGATAGGTGATTAGCCGTGAAGGAGATGTTAGGCCAATTGAGTGATAGGTATTGGAGGCTACCAACTAGAGCATGGTATTCGGTTAGGTT
>BSSO01003208.1:0-17053 GCA_030267885.1 Mesembryanthemum crystallinum | reverse complement strand
CTTCATAAATCTTTATAATTTTTCACAAAATAATGGTCAAAATTCACAAACTTTGACCTCTAAAGTCAATATGTCTAGGTTATTGGAGAACGGAGGGAGTATATTTTAGAACCAAGACAAAGTGAAAAAACCAAAAATGAAATTTAAAGCAGATTTCTTTTTCGATTCTTCTTCTGCTCATATTAATGGAGCAACGTGCAAGGGAAACTGTTAATTCGTTTGTCGCAAATTAAATGATGAGAAGATGGGACCCACATCACTCCACTTTCATTTTTTTAGCGCCGCCTGCCAAAATACACACTACTGTAAATGTAACTCTCTCTATTACTACGACAATGGACTCGAAACCCTCAGTAAATAGAGCACATTCACCATCGTATTTTCACCTGATTTGGTAATTAGCTTATAGCAGATAGCGGATTATATGAGCTGTTTTAGCTAGTGGATTATATTAGCCGATTTGACCGAATAATTGTTTTAGTTGATTTGTATAAAGGTGTTTGGTAAATTAGCTGATAGTATTTTTTGACATTAGATTACAATTCGCTAATTGAAAAAGCTAACCTCATTATTAGTTTTTTTTTGGATATTACCGAATTGAGACAAAATCCTCTAACCCAATCGGTTTTTTACCAAACACTAATATTAGAGAACTATGGTGGTCAAACATCTAGAATGACACAATCCGCTATCGCTATTTACCAAACAAGGCGTGTCCCTCGTATTTTTATATATTTTTCTCACTTATGTTTTTTTATATATTATTATGCCTTAAAATAAAACTTTTCAACTACAATGATGGGAACAATTATTGTAGTGAGAACTGTGTAGAAGAAATGCAAAATTTGTTTTAATAATAATAATAATAATAATAATAATAATAATAATAATAATAATAATAATAATAATAATAATAATGCAAATTTCTCATGTGCACCCATCTAGGAATGAGATGTGTGAAATTAACTTACTTTAAAACTTATCAATAAGTATTTAAGTGTAATCCTTTGACAGCTTTAAGTTCCAGCTAAAATATGAAAACTATCCATATTACTATCCTATAAGTTATAATGAGGATCTTATGCCCCACTATATATGTCATCTTCTGTCCCACTCCTTATGCATTTAACACATAAGATTTTATATTTGTTTTAATCAATAAATTGGTAACAAAAGCACGAAATGTACGTTGAGATTTATTGGGATATGATTGTGGTACATAGTATGGAATATGTAATCTTGATTTTCTAAATTTCTCCTAAAATGTTGAAATTACTTATACTAGTATGTGTTACAATTTTTTTTTTTTTTAAAAAATATTGGTATTAGATTGCATAGCGATGATATTAATAAGATGGAGTCTATTTTGGATCACGTAAATCGGATAAATATAATACAAATCATATCTTAATTTAGTTTTCTTATTAAAAAAATAAAAATTAAGTGAAGATATATAGAGTTCTAAGTTACCAAATTAGAGGTTCTAAGTTTAATTGCTTTAGATGTGGGGAAGTTATTCATAATCCTTTTGCTCTTCTCTTTCTATATTTTTTTTTATATTTGTGTCATATGACAATTATGCCACCATTAAACTGCATTGGAGTTGAGTTAAGAGTGAGGGTATTTATGGTAGTTCAAAATATTGACACCAACTGCTCAAGAGTTGACTTAATATATAGAGATAAGACTCTCAAAATAATACCTATATGGCGTGGCTAAAAAGTTTGAACTAAATTTGAAAAATCATAACTAAATTTTGAAAGTCCTATGTATACTTAACACTCTTTAAATCATACCTAAATTGTTAAAAGTGATACTTAAACCATTAAAAAATTACCTCTATATTATTTGAGCGTGTCACCATTAAATGGTTGCACAAATGTATTATCCATAATCATCGCCACAATATTAATAATAGTAGTATAATATTATCATTATTAGAAAAATTGGATGAGAATAATCCAAACTATTATTCGACTGTAGAAAATAATCCGAACTTCACTATTTGCAATAAAAAAATCCAAACTATAACTTTGGACACTCAGTAGATTGTGTTTACTATTCTGTCCATGAAATGCCTATGTGGACCTTATTTTCAATTAATGTTCTCTTTTCTTTTTTTCTTTTTTCTCTACCACGCCAAATCAGCACATATACTGTAAATGATTTTTTTTTTTTTGGAATTCTTAATTTTCTGAGCTAAAGTAAACATATTTTCTGATTCATGAAGTTCTATAAGTTTTTTTAGCTGAGGGGGTTAGCCCTAATTTTGAAGAAATACACACTTATGTCTAAATGTAGGTTTAAAAACAATTACAAGTAACTTCGTAAAATTCTTATCTGGACGTCTTCAATTAAGGTGAAAAAAATAAGGAATTTCATAAATCATTTATAAAATATTAGTGCTGATTTGGCGTGGTAAATTTTTTTTAGAAAAAGTCCAGTTAGCACTTTATGAATGGAACATTAACACTGTCTAACCGGGTGCAACTAAAGTAATAGTTTGGATTTTTTATCGCAAATAATGAAGTTCATATTATTTTTAGTAGTTCGGTGAGAGTTGGATTATTCGCATCTAATTTTTCCTTATTATTATTATTATTATTATTATTATTATTATTATTATTATTATTATTATTAAAGAAATATAAATACAGAATTGTGACAATGTGACTGTTTAATCCTTTCTCTTTATTACAAAGTCAAAATGATATCATCATTAACATCCCAAATTCTGATTTTTACTCCTCTTAATTTGAATAGAAGCTTAATTTGTTGCAGAAGTGATTGTATGATCATTGCACCCTCATCTGGGGTTTCACCAACCACCACTTGCTAATTTCCCTCCATATTTTTCTTTTCTTCTCAATAATAGAACTCCTGTATTAATTATTAGTATTTTCAAGTCATACACTACATACACTCATACAAAGTATTAGTACTATAGGATCCTTATTATGAGTACTGCAATTGTACATTATTAGTTGACTTTTTGTTAGAATTGAGAAGAATCAAAAGTAGTAAATATTCCACTCCTAGATTAGATGACATGTAGTTACTGAAGACATTATTTGGGACATATGAGAATCAAAAAAATGGAAAAAAAAGGTTATGAGTTTTCTAAATTCAGTTTTTGGATTTATGGTTCGCCATATAAAATAATTACAAGTATTTTCAACATTTAAGATGTCACCCACCTCTAAATTCACCAAAAGTCTTTATAGCTAACGGGCCACCTCTAAATTCACCACAAGTCTTTATAGCTAACGGGCAAAATTATAATGAACCTAATTGCATGGACTTATTTTTATAAATTTCTTATTTCTCTTCATTTGAATAGTACAATATAATCATCTTACCTGGAGTATTTTTTTTTTTTTACAAAGTATAAGCAGATATAAGTTAAGTTACTCTCCTCTTGAGGCCCAAAGATCTTACCAACTTGATCTACAAATTGAATTTTTTTGAGCTTTTACTAAAGTACATTATTCTTTTGGGTGATTAAAAATTGTAGTTATCATATCATAACAAGCCAATGTGTTGCATTATTATTTTCTCAAAAAATATGTTTAAAATTCGTACTTTTTTTTTTTTGGTTGATGAGTTTAAAATTCATACTTTCACATACTCACAATTACAAATTTCAGTGTATAAAATGAGGGAAAACAGTTTTTAACTCATAAATTGTCTCTTATTTTTGCTGATGAAACTCAAAAAATTGTCTTATAGAAGATCTCATAGCCATATGGCAAATGGGGGAAATGCCAAGCAAGAAAAATGAGTAGCATTTGCTCAAATCACTGAAAATTATTTTGGGTACTCATCCCTTTGGCAAATACTATCCTCTAATGGACTCAAATAATACTACTAGTAAAAATTGAAGACTTTGAAAAATGGGAAAAAGTCACAGAAGAAAAGGACGTTTTAGAGGAAGAAGATTGGAATGATCTGAACGTCACCCTTCACACACCCTCTCTCTCTCTCTCTCCTTCTCTCTCCTCTTCTACTCTTCTCCTTCCCCTCCTTTTCTCTCTTACTCTTTAAAGAAAGTTCAGAAATCGATGTGGGTGTGTTGAATTTCACACAGAGAAAGAGTACAGAGGAGNAAAAAAGAGAAAAAAAATACCCAGATAAATATTTGTATAGCACTGTGTGTGTAACCCAAGATACCCAGCAAAGTCAAAGTGATCAAATTTTGGATCCTTTGTTGGAAAAGCTTGATATACTTACTTACTACCACCTGAGGTTCTTTTCTTTTTCTTTCTATTTTGTTTTCCTCTCAAAATTAGCTTCTTTCAATCTCTATAAAGTCTTTGTTATTTTTTTCCCCTCAAATGGTTGCTTGGGTTATTCAAATACTGCTGTTTTGTTGACTTTCTTCTGTTCATAACTTCAAAGCTTTTGTCCTTGTTTTGTTTCTCTTCATTTTTCCTCTCATCCCTTTTCAATTTTGACGGTTTTTGGGATTTCTAGCTTGAGCAGATCAAATAGAAGTGTTCTTTTATTCAGGGTTTACACTGTTTTATACATATATACCAGTTTGTTTGTTGTTATTGTAAGGTTAATTTAAGAGTTGTTATACCATAATCTTCTCTTTTTTTGTGAGCTCAAAAGTGCTTAGTTTCCTCTAAATAGTGGATTCTGATCTGGGTTTTTGATAAATTTGGTTATTTTGAATCATAGAGCCCTTGAATTTTGCTAAAGTCAGAGCTGCTCATAGCTTGTGAGCTGGGGTTTTGTCTCTGATTTGGTCAGATTTTTGGGTTTTGGAAGTTGAATATTCAAGGGTTTTAATTGGTGTTTCTGGGTTTTGGCCCGGTGGATTCGAGGTGGGTTTGAGGTGATGATGAGATTTTTATGGGTAGCAGAACAGTGAACGAAAATGGTGCTAGCTTGACATCAGGGATGCCGAGCTTCAATCCTACAAACCCTGTTTCCAATACCATGTAAGTGTCTCTTTTTCCAGTTCTATTTCCAATAGCATGTGAAATAAGCATTGTTTGTGTGATAGTATGAATTGCTGAAATTGAGCGAGTTTGCTTGTATGTTATAGAATCCTTTTTAAGATTCTGTGGTAGCTGTTCTGTTCTCTTCCAAAGTGATTGTATTTTACAAGATACTACATGGTAGACTATAATCTTTGTGTGTGTGTGGGAATTTTTTTTTTTTTTTTAATATATCATTTATGTTGGCTCTCACAGAAAGATTAATCTCATATAATCTTGCATTACATGTTGAGAGGTAAATCTCCTTACAGTATATTCTCAGCAGACCAGGTTTTGGGGGGTGGGGGGGAATCTTCTTTTGGTGGGAGTTGCATTCAGAGCATAATTGCAGCCTATATGTCAAGCTAAGAATAGATAGGTAGCTGAATGCTTTTGGTTAAGATATAAGGGTAGCACAAAAACTTGTATGAGGCGGCCTCATGTATGAGGCACATGAGGCCTCCTCATACAAGAATAATTGTAAGGGTAGAAAGGGCTGAATAAGGATTAAGGGGTATGTGGGTAGTAAGTCCTGTTAGAGAATCTGCACTATTATTGGAAGCTTTATGTGATTAAAAGGCACTTGTTCTGTGCTACTCCATCTTGCTAAGCTCTCGGATGGGCGAGGATCGGACGCTAAGGGTTGGTTTATAGCTATACATGTTAATATGATGGGTGGTTGTCAAATAATTCAGAAGTGAATGGTTTTACATAGAGCTCGTGGAATCAGGAACTTGGGTCCTTTTATTAGGGCATTAGAATAAGGGTTCGCTTGCTGTCAGGTATGAATGAACAAGGTTCTATTTTTTTAGAATCTCCATCACTTCTTTGGACCATAGCCAGCTGATCAATGTTGTGATTTCCTACGACTTTGCTAAGCAAAATGAGCAGTGAAGGTGCTTTCACAGTTGTTTGTTTGTAGTACCTCGGATTTTTGTATTTTTTGGATTCACTAACTACAGTATAGTGCATTTTTATGTGTTTCTGAAATCTTTTCAGAATTTAGGAATAAGAGATGCTTCAGTTATGGGGAATATCGCCCTTCAGCTGAGAGGTTGAGGGTTAGATTCCTATCGGCTATTGTCCCTTCTCTAAAACCAAACATGAAATAAAACAGAAATCTTTTTATAGAAATTTATGTGGAGAGTGAATACCTCGAACACACTTTCAAGTACCCTTTTGCCGCGGAATCACACCAGGTCATTGTTGTTATAGTAGCTCATTGAAATTGTGGCTAAAGACGTGTAGCACATTGTGGGGGACATCCACATCAAGCTTTACAAATAGAATCAACTATATCCAAAAGACCTGCTAAAGCTCTACTAGAAATATGATAACCACAAATAGACTGAAGTGCCCCCACAGAAATTCTCATCTCTTTCTTGGTGTCTCTCCTACTACTTTAGGTTCTGATCTCAGTGTTAAGTCACATAACTCATCCTATAACTCTCACCTTTTTCACAGTGAAGGCAGAATCCCAACCCTGAACCTTTCTATTAGTTCATCTAGCTTATAGAAATCCACCCTCATGTATTATGGATTGACTATGCTATAGTCATGGATAGATTATGAAGTCCCCTTCTTTGTTTGGGGTTTTTTGGCATCTAAATCGTTCTTGCTGGTAGGATATCATAGTTTGTTGTGACTTGTGGTTGAAGTAGTCTTCTCAAGGGTTAAATTCTCATAGTGTTTTCTTAAGAGGTAGAACTTTGTTGTCTATGAATAATTGGGCTCTTCATTCTCTTGAATTTTGTTGTTACCTTCTTGGCTCGTGCACAATCTCTGTGTATTAGTAATATATAGGCACCCTTAATGAATTGTAGCTACTGGGTAATGCTTGTGTGCTGATGTTGTATATCTTTCAGTGGCACAGAGGGTAACGATACTAATTCATCTCGGGTTCCTGACTTTGGTGCTATTGAGCAATCTCTTGGTTTCCGTATAGAAGATGCTGTTGATCTCAGTAGAAGTGAGTAATGCTAATTCCTTTTGTTGTCAGAACTGCATTACCTGTTTGGATTGTTTTTGGGTTGTGCACTCCCTGTTGGTGGCATAGTTATTTTATTACTTCTAGTTCATCAATCAACTAATAAATTGGCTTTGGCCTTGGACACCCAAATTTCAATCTAAGGCCGTACTTGGAATGAGGTAATGAATTTTGGGGGTGGGGGTGATATCCAATTATAATGGTGAAATAAGAGGGTGAGAAGGTGGTGGGTGTTCGGAAGGCTATCGATTACCCCCATATATATGAGTAATAGTTCCCCTTACTTCTGCCCCCCGGGGTAACAATAACTTCCCCCTAATTTTGATCTTGATAGCTACAGCGTTCACAATTTCATGCCAATTTTAACACTTCCATCACCTCACTATTGTCTTTATTCTATGTGGTAGATTTCCTCCAGCTTTGGAGGACAAAATGATATTCTCTTATAATCCAGCGTCCCAGATTAATCAAATAATAAAATGGCCGCTTTAGAACAACATCCAAGGAAAAGACAAAATTCACTATCTTCAAATACGCAGTTCAGACTCTAGATAAGACATTGGAGCTATTCAATATTAAAGTAGCCTAGGGCTGAAAAACTGAAAACCTGGGCATGCATGCCAAAAGAGGTAGGAACTCCAGTTGGAGTATAAAAGTTTCTCTGATTTTACATCAATAACTTAGCTTTCGGTTCTTTGTGTTAGATAGCTCTCTTGAACTTACCTGATGGATCTTAGTCTTGATTCAGTGGTCTTTGGTAGTAGGATTAACATAGATGAGTAGTGTCAAGTTTCTTGCAAATTTTCTGCATTTAGTTCAAATCTAATTGGTGTTTCTTTTATCTGAAAATCCTGTGTTTCTAGACCCCCTATTCAGTTCGTTGAAGTCTTCCGGCCTGACTGTAGGCCCTGATCTCCAATTTGGATCTTTCAGCAAGGTATTCGCATCTCTCATGATTGTTCTAGAGGCTACTATTTATAAATCTTTTGTCTATTTGTTTCAAGCCTAATATGTGGCCAAATACGGTTTCCAACGATAATATCTCAGGCGTTGCCAATTGAAAAAGACTCACAACCCAATTTGACGGTTTCTGTATCCGGTGCTCAACGTGAAAATTGGGCAGAGTCCAATATGGCTGATGCCAGTCCAAGAACTGATACGTCAACTGATGATACTGATGACAGGAATCCAAGGGTAACTTCTCTCTATCCGTTATCAACTTGTCTAATATTGTGTAGCATACTATATAGCTCTCTTGCATAAGTTTTCNCCCCCCCCCCCCCCCCCCCCCCCCCCCCACAAAGAGAGATATTGCTAGTTTGTACATTTCTTTCGATGCTGGTGATAAAGTAATAATTCACATCTGCATGCAGTTTGAAGCAGGTCAATCAAATTCTAAGGCTGCTTCTGACTCCAGTGATAGATCCAAAGAAAAGAATACCGATCAAAAGGTGATGCAGTATTTTTAATTACGTCTGTATTTTGTGAGCCCTCTCTGTATGACTAAGTGGCCAAACTAGTTTCTAGAACTGTGAGCATTTCCTTCACAAATCTTTCCTCTCCATTCCTGTCCTTCACTTATTCCTCTCCCAAAAGCTTCTAAGAAACCAAAATGAAGGTTAGTTATTGAAACTCTTAAGATGTTGTGTGACCTAGCTTCTGGGATTTTGAGCTTCTGCTTCCTAAATCTCTCTCCCCCTCCCCTCTCCTCCGTCACTTCCTCCTCCTCCAATTACGAAGCCAGAATAAGACTAGAACTTGAAGCTCCATTTTAGAGTTTATATTTCTAGTACCATTTTTGGCTTCTTGCAAGCTCTTGGGGAGAAGGAAGTGAAAAAGAGGATGGTGGAGAGGAAGAGAGGTTTGTGAATAAGAATCTAAAATCCTGGAAGCTTGGCCAAACATCCCTTAAAAATAGGTTTTTTTTTTCTATCCCCATTTTGGCTTATTAAATGCACTTGGGGGAGGAGGAAGTGAAGGAAGTGGGGAAAAGGGAGAGAGATCTGTGAAGGAGAAGCTCAAATCTTATAAACTAGGCCAAACAGTCTCCAAGTATGTGGCTGCTTGTTGTTGGTCTTGGACGCTTACTCTTCATAATGTTGCAGACCTTGCGCCGGCTGGCTCAAAACCGGGAAGCAGCTAGAAAAAGCCGGCTGCGGAAAAAGGCAAGTCATCCTGATATGATTAAGCAATGATAGTAACTCTTGGCTGAAAATTTTTGCATGTTGAAACTCAATATGAGTGTTTCTCCTGCTGTGCTCTTCAGGCATATGTTCAACAGCTGGAAAATAGCCGATTGAAGCTGACGCAGCTTGAGCAGGAGCTCCAGCGAGCCCGCCAGCAGGTTTTTCTTTCTGCTGCTTCCATCAACTTCCATTTTATTCAGTAGTTGCAAGCACGACGTGTTTACACCTATTATTCTGTGTTTCTGCGTGTTGTAGGGAATTTTCATTTCAGGCTCTGGTGATCAGTCACATGCAATAGGCGCAAATGGTATTATGCTTCGCACAATGTTGTCTGATTGTAGTGCATTCTATTTGAATCTCGTCCAAGTTTAATATGTATTGAAATGATTACACACCTTGACTCACAATCATTGTTTTGAAACTCACTTTTGAGAAATTCTTTGGTTTACTTCATGGCAGGTGCTTTGGCATTTGATGCCGAATATTCAAGATGGCTGGAAGAGCATAATAGACAAGTCAATGAACTGAGGGCTGCAGTTAATTCACATGCCAGCGACACTGAACTACGTACAATTGTTGACAATGTAGCGGCACACTTTGATGATATTTTCAGGCTTAAAGGAACTGCTGCAAAGGCTGATGTCTTTCACATTTTGTCTGGAATGTGGAAGACACCAGCAGAGCGTTGTTTTATGTGGATTGGTGGCTTTCGCTCATCAGAACTCCTGAAGGTAAGTGCCATATATATATGGATTTGTGCCAATCCTGAAATGATCGGTATCGGCAACAAAAAAAAAAAAAAAGAAAAAAAGAAACATTGTCTTGTTCTGTACGCAACACCTTAATCAACATTGACCGAAACAAACCCTTATTGACTCCTGGTGATCTCTCGTTGACCCTCTGAAAATTATTGCCATCACAAAGGTACCTCACTGAACAATATAATAAGACACAATTAAGGCCATGTTGATTTCTTCGTTCTTATATTCCGGATTCAGTTCTGTTGGCTGTTTTGTTCAGCAACTAGCTTTTTCTCTCACATATTACTATTCATTTACTTCAGTTCAGTTCAACACCATTCAGTTGAAATGAACAGAGTCTAGGCAATAACATGCTCATATAATTGATTCAAAAGTTCATTGAATTCATTTTATTCTTGTATTTACATTCCACATTGCGATCATTTGGTTCTTTGTTTGTTGTGAACTCGCTGCATACCTTACCTAACTGGCGTACATGTGCAGCTTCTTGTGAATCAATTGGAGCCTTTGACAGAACAACAGTTGATGGGCATCTATAATTTGCAGCAATCCTCTCAACAGGCCGAAGATGCATTGTCACAAGGAATGGAGGCGCTGCAGCAGTCTCTAGCTGAAACATTGGCCAACGGTACACCAGGCCCATCTGGTTCATCCGGCAACGTGGCAAACTACATGGGTCAGATGGCCATGGCCATGGGGAAATTAGGAACTCTTGAGGGATTCCTCCGCCAGGTATTTTTTGAGAAGTAGCTTTTTCAAATTGCTTCATCCCTAATAAAAAGAAGAAAACAATCATCAACTTGTCTAATAAAGTTTATTGCCTGTTTGGCTTAGCTTCTACTAACTTTGACTTTCTCACACTTTTCCTCCACTTCTACTGCAACTTCTAAGAAGTTGAACTTAAAAACTACAAGTTGTAGCTTCTAGTTCTAGCCCTATTATAACTTGTGAAGCTGCAAAGAGGGAGTAGAGGAGGAATGTAAGAGGAAGAATAGAAGTTAAAAGAATTTAAGCCAAACAGGCTCCTACTAAATTAATGTCTCGAACTTTTGGGATTTGTTATGCTGTAAGCAACCTCTATGTTATCACTCAGTGATTATCAAAGGTCTGGTTTTTTATCAGGCATTAGATAGTTTGGTGCCTTGCTGTTTCTTCAGATTTGGTTCAAAGCATACCTTTTAAAGATGTACTCCTATAACTAGAATAATGACGCAAAATATCATTCCTCTCCAAGGATAAATCCTAATTCGTAACAACCCGGATGTTACCCATTTTATCTTTCCCTTGCAAAACATTAGTCAATTGGTTGTCTTTAAAGTGAATTTGCATTGCAACAGAGATTGTGTTTTCTTGGTGTCTCTGTTGCGAAATCTGATGTTAAATCTTGGTTTTCTTATGTCATCATTATTCATCTTTTGCCGGAATCAATTTCTCACTTCAACCAACCATTATGCATCCCACTGAGTCATCGTTCTTGAACATTGATGTTTCATGCAGGCTGATAATCTACGTCAACAAACACTACAACAGATGCACCGGATACTTACAACACGACAATCTGCACGTGCACTCCTCGCAATAAACGACTATTTTTCACGACTGCGGGCACTCAGCTCTCTATGGCTTGCCAGACCGCGTGATTAGTGCATCTCCAAATACCCTTCATGCAGTGAAATTGTAGTGATTGTAGGAGTCTTTGGATTTGAACCACATAACATCTTTCTTCCCTTTTTTTCCTGTTTTTGTTTTCTTCGTTTCCTTATTGCTTCTTTTTTCGCCGTGGATTGTATGATTGCTTCTGTTGAGTTTGATGTATTATTAGCTAGGTTGATGTTATAGCAAAACTAGAAAGGGAATTTGGTAGCAGTTAGACAGTCCAATTGTATTGTATGTTAGAAACCCCCCATGTCATATAGTGTAGAGTTTTCTGTTGTAATATTTGGTTCCTTCTTGAGTTTCTTTCAAATATATCATGTAAGAAATTCACTCTTCAATAAAGATAATTTTTATACAATATACTCCTTTCGTCCCTTTATAACGTGGACATTGTACTATTTGTGGAAAAAATTGAGTATGGGAGTGGATGGGGGAGTATTTGAGTGTGTTAATTTTTTATTCAAATGTGAGAGTGAGATTTTGTATAGAGAGAATGACTGAGCTATTTTTATTATAATTAATTGATAATGAGCTGAAGTAGTGTCATTTTAATCTTTATGGGTGGCGGAATAGTACAATGTCTACGAATAGTACAATTTCTATGTTTGAGTGGGACAAAGGAATGTGAACAATGTCCACGTTTCAGTGGGATGGAGGGAGTAGCAGATGCCACTGATTTAGATGTACCAACTTAACTGTTTGAGCAGTGTATCTTGAATCGCTGATTAACATGTACATTTATAGTAAAAGAATTCACCCAGTACAAGTTATTTCATGAGATTGAAAACACACTTCTCCTCTCCCTTTGCTTGTGAAAACTCTCAAATAGGTAAGCTTCCAAACAAGGTTAAGAACATCCCCCCTCCCCCTTCCATTTCTCTATCTTTCCCTATCTTTCCCTTCTTTTTCCCTTCTAAATTTTCAAATAAGCTCTTGTCTGGACAATTTGTCTTTCATAGACCTAAATAAAATTTTATCTCTCACTATTCAATAGGAGGCTAATTGAACGAATTATTCGTTAGCTATTGCCTATTGTAATGGGAGGACATTTCCAGTAAACATTGAAAGAATATTGCTACTAATTCCATGTTAAGTAGTCGAAAATGGCATATGCTTAAGGCTATTTAGTACTATTAAGATTATTAATTAATATAATTCATTTGATATTGCACTAAAAATTGATTTGTTTTTGGTCCCCAACGACATGTTTTACCATAAAATATTTATGCACTTGTTCAACCTTGCTAATCTTTCCATGAGTGCACTTTGCTTCAGATGAATTAAATAATAAGTTTATAATAATATTTAGCATTTAGAATTTAGCATTTAGCACATGTCATTTAGGAGACCGTGCTCTTAGGTTCCAAAATTTGAAGAATAGTCAAAATTTATCACTCCAGTTGTAGTACATTAAATTCCCTTTCGCTTCCCTCTCTTACCACTTGACTGCGGACCAAAGTGATGCTTCTCATTTAACATAACAAACAAAGTTATCCTGACATGGCTCACTAATGCCTACAATGTCTGCAAACAGAATGCTAAACATGCCCATAGGGGGTGAATTAAAAAAAGTAAAACAATCAACACACTGAAAGCTAAACTTAGCTAGCCAATCCGCCGCTTTATTTGCCTCACAATAAACGTGTTTTACCCAAACCTCCCAGTTAGGATCAATGAGAAGTGCTCAGTGCTCTACATTGGAGGATGACGAAGTAGTTGGGATTGCAAGGCTTTGGCTCCTCCTTTATCGTTTGCAATGTTGTCATGGAATCGACTTCAAGAATCAGCTTGTTAATGTTGTCATGGAATCTACAATAGACGCCGTCTATCCCTGATGCAAGTACCAATGATTATCGATTGATTGTCCACTTTCTATAATGCACAGACACTTTTAGAAGGGTCACATGTCGTATTATAGATAAATATCAGATATCACCCAATTTCCATAATTTTCAAAGGATATTTAGCATAGTGTTCTAGTTCCACACACCATATATATGGCCTTGTTGACTACAATTTGAGAGTGGGCCAATGGGCCCAATTCCCTTACTAGCCCAAGCAACCAGCTCTAGCCTAAACTTCTCTCTCTAGAACCTCAATCACTCTCTCTCCTTCAGCAATCCTTCATTTGGAAAATCACGTTATTTTTCCCATTTTCCGGAAGATTCAAGCTTTTGCAGGTAAGTTAATTTAACGAACAACATTTGAATTTTCTGAATTTACGAACTGTTTTAGGGAATTCATTTGGGACGTTTAATTACTGTTTTAGTTGGGGATTTCTAGGGTTTTGGGGGTTTATGGGAATCGTTTAAACTGTTCAACAGATTAGTACTTGAGAGTTTTGATTATGGTTCTCTTTTTAATGTATAGTTCATGCTCATACATCATTTCAGTCAATATGAAATTTTTGTGCTGAAAATGAATTTAGGAAATTTTTTCACCTGTTTTGTAGAATGCAAAATTTTAGTTGAAGATTTTAATAGAATTGAAGGGTTAGCAGAGTTTTTTTTTTAGTAATTAGTAGTAATGAGCTTTAACTTGATTCAATTGTAATCTTCTGGGCAAATATTTTTTTTTTTTTTTTTAGAAGGTAAGAAGGTTACAAAGAGGGAATTAGGAGTTCCTCCTCTCGAGGCTAACTCCTAATTTATCATCACTAAGGATCAAATTGAGTTCGTCGGAGTGTGAACAATTCCAGTACAAGGTACTATTAGAATTCATTGCAAACTTTGCCATCCAGTCGGCTGCTCTATTTCCTTCTCTAAAGCAATGAGATGCAAAACTAGGATTGCATGTAGCCAGAAATTTTCGAGAATCCACAATGAGAAAATGAATATTCCAGGGAATAGAAATTTCACCCCTAAGAGTTGGTTATTAGACACAAACGATGTTTCAAAGTAATTTGTTGCTCATGATCATAGTTTATTTATTTATTTCTTTTGCAGTTGTAGATGATTAGGGTATGTTTCTGGTTATTGATGCTAGGCTTTGTTCACTTTCACTCATTTGTTGCGCAGCATCATGGCGTGTTTTTTTTTTTAGTGGAAAGGTACGAAATCGATGAAAATCCAACCTTGGAACTCATTGTTGGAAGACAATGCTATTCTATTGAATACAACAATTCTCCTTTCTATGAGTGGTATGATTTCCATCTTGCTAGTGAAGCAATACCCGTTGAATTGGTTGTTGGCTTGTTGCTATAATGACCAACGTCAATTTTAAGGTTATTATTTATGAAAATAGTAATCACTTATTACTCCCTCCGTTTCAATGTAATGTTAATGGTTTGACTTGCGCGGTTTTCAAGACAATGCTTTGACCACAAATAATTGCGATTATATAAATCCCAAAACTTATAAAAAAGATAGTAAATTGAAACTACTATTTAAGATGAATCCAAAAATTATATTTTTACTTTGTACATCATTATACTTTTTTGCAAATTAAAACTTTGACTCAAAAAGTCAAACCATTAACTTTAAATTGAAATGGAGGGAGTACTATTTAGGTTGTTAAAAAGTAGTCACTTCTTCTAATTATTATTTTTTTAAATAAAGTGGCGTGTTTAATTTTACCTCTTTTTTTGTTGTTACACCGATGATATAAGTGATTGATAAAGTATATTTTGACTTGTTTACTTGAATAGATTTCAAAGGCTAATCATCGGCTGTATCTTTTGCATTATCTATTACTAATGTTCTTTAATTTTGATTTTTCCTTATAACAGAAGGCAGATACAGTTAGTGTAAGAAAAAAAAAAAAGATACTCTTATGGAACAGTCGAGTCTCTCAGCCAGGTTATCTACATATTACAATCAAACAGAACCTTTCATTTTATCTACCCATGTGAAATGCAACTTCTCTGAGTAAGGCTCATAGAGATAATCACCACAACTACGTGGTATTACAAAAACATTAATTATAAATTTTCTCATTGCAATCGCTAGCACATGCGCCTTAGAAGTCTGGTCCATAAAGTTTAACAATATTGTTGATTAGTGAAATGAAAATTGTTAGTTGGAAAGTTTTCTCCCGTTCTCCTCCCCATTAAGATTCTTCTTTGGATGGTATATAAGCAGATATACAACATTATCTATAGTCACTAGATATTTAAAATCACCTCAACTTTTAACTTAAGTTACCTTCTACATACCTTGATAACCTCTAATCACACATAGCCGATTTTGGAGTGACAGACACATGTTGCAAATTGCAATAAGTCATGTATAGACTTAACCATTGCAAATTGGTTACAATGAAAATCGAGAGCTCTTTTTTTTTTTTTTTTTTTTTAAACGCGGATAGAGAAAAAGTAAAATTAAAAAAAAAAAAAACTTGGTTGAAGCATACTAACATCTATTTATTTTGCTCCTTTAAAGCCAACAAAGGGGAGAACAAAATTGAGAAACAATTATCCTTATTTCACCTCAACATAATATAAAAAAAAAAAAAAAAAAAAAAATCATTAGAACCTAACTGGAAAACAACTGCATTCTTTAAAGTTTGATCTTTTATATGCTTCTCGCGTATTTTTGGATTCTTTTTCATTTGAGGCTAAGAAGGAAGATGACACTAGTGGCTTTATTACTTGATTACCTATATGTTTTTTTCCAATATATACAAGGGTGACTTTACAATACTCCGGTGCACTTCTTTGAACTAACATTCCTTTTCCCAATCCCTTCATCAATCGCCTATGAAAAGCAGAACAAGAGTTAGTTAATATCAAACTTTGAATACAACAATTAATGCTGTGCCAAAAAGCCATACTCATTTGGTCTGAAATTAGTTGTCACATATACTATTTCAGTATGTTTGGAGAAAAAAAAATAACATTTCCAAATGCGACAACTAAATCTAGATGAAGAGAGTCGTAAATTGTGGGAACACGGAAAGGAGTGTCAGAAAAGACCTTGAGGAATGTGGATGCTTGGTGCCCATTACAAGAGAAGTTATGTTGAGAACCCGAACAAGGTGAAGAATTGCCTTTGTTGTTTCAGTGGATTCAATAAGCAAGGTGTCTACATTTACCTGAAAATTGCAATTATTTAGATTAGCAAAATTAAAACTGGTCCATCGGTTCTACACTGACCCATTTGCCAGAAAATAGACAGCCACCAACTCGCTCCACTTGGGGGAATGGGTCAAACACGCAAAAGGGTTTGTGGCCCATTGATATGGGTAGAACAATGATTGAAAGGCCCAATTCAGATAAAGTATTTAAGGTGAGTTAGGGTTCAACTAGCTATGATTAGGAAGTTTTGAAAATTAACCGTCGATGTCATAATCAAAAACTTGTATGAAATGGCTTCATATAAGAAATATGCTTGTAGTATCAATTTTCTATCTTAATACTCCCTCTGTTCTTGAATAATCTTTCCAGTTGCTTTATGCACACATACCAATGATGAGGCAAAATTACTCTTTGCCCCTTATATAAAGTGAAAGAGGAGGTAATAAAGTTTTAGTGGCCAAATA
>BSSO01003207.1:0-17057 GCA_030267885.1 Mesembryanthemum crystallinum | reverse complement strand
TTCCTTATTAATCCATCACATAATGAGCTTAACATTTCCGTATTAGGGTCTTTTTTTTTTTTTTTGTATAAAGTCACCAACATACCCCTCTCTCCTTTAAATTGAAATTTGTAATCATTTGAAAAGCAAGTGGGTAAAGGCAATCACCAATGGCTATGTTGTAGGGACTATAATTTAATGTAGATAAAGTAAGAAACAAAAGATTGTAACCAATTTCCTTTTTTTTTTTTTTTTTTTTTTTGTAAAATCCTACCAACTAACGGAATTGGCCTAACTCCTTTAGAAATGGGGCTGTGAAACTAAGAAACTGCCCCTCAATTTTTCTCATGTTAGGCTCGAGGGCAATTGCCTCTTCTTTCCTCCCCCTCCCTTTATTTCCCTTTATGCGACATAGCTCTGCTTCATCTTCCTCTAGGTCCCATTCTCTCTCCTGAAAAATCTTCACTTACAAGCTCCCGAACCAAGAGGCGACATCAGTCAAGGTTTTAGGAGGAGGCATTTGTATCAGATAATAATTTGATGTTGAAATCTTTTGGCCAATTCTGATTTCCAGAAAATATGGTTTTCATTGGTTAAAATTTGGGGCTTTTGTTAGTATATCATGATTAGGCAAAATTGATTGTATTATGTGTTTAACTTGTAATTTACATGTGCTTTAATGCAGCAAAATGTCAAATTCGAGCTCACCATATCCTTTGCCCAAGAAATGCTATGGAGTGAAATCAACGATAAAACTGTTTGATGGCTGATGAGCACATAAATGAGAGAGAGAGGGGGTCGCAAGAGAGAGAGCCCTTAACGGCATTTAGACTTGGTGGGTGAATAATTGAAAGGGGTAAAGGGATGTTTCACCCCCCTTCACAATCAATTTCCCTCAAGGCCAATTTTCAAAAAAAATGAGGGGCAATTTTGTCGTTTTTTCATTGCCCCTAGTGTAGCAGGGTTAAGCCCCTTCCGTCAATTGGTAGGACTTTACCAAAAACAAAAAAAAAAAAAAAAAAAAAAGAAAAAAAAGAATTGGTTACAGGGTAGTATTGAGACAAAAATTGATATATAAGGTAGTTTCCAATGAGGATGAGGTAGGAGCACAAGTGGTAAGTGCCCCACTCTCACAACCCAGTGGTCATTGTAGAGAGATTAAAAACCTCCTCTACCATTCTTTGCAGTGAGGGTCTCCTCCTCTGCCTGAACCCGTCAGCCCATCTTTGAAGGGTTGGCTTGGTTTGCAAACTATTGCATGTATCCTTGTAGCAAATTAAAAAAAAAAAAAAAAAAAAGGTAGTTTCTAATAAAAATTAGGAAAAAATCTAAGTAAAAATTAAGAAAGCACAAGGGCTTTGGTGTACGAGTGGCCCTTTAAATGTGTAGGCTGCAGGCCCAAAATTCGGTTTTAGTGATTGAAGGTGTAGGTTGCCCCACATATTAGTTTAGTTTAGAAATGTTATTAGTTTTGGAGTTAGTAGTTCCTAATTACTATGGAGGAGAGAATGGAACATTCTGCCATTCCTTTATTTGAACATTCTGCCATTCCTTTATTTCATTTATCCGCTTATAGGTATGGATCGAATTCGACTCATTTTCCAGCTCAACCTTGGCTCAATTAGGTAATCAATCCAAGATCGAGCACGGAAAAGTTAAAAAATGCTCGGCTTCCAAAGATTGATTGAACTGGAGCTCGTTCAACAAGTACTTGAACTTGACTTCCAAAGTTTGATTGAACTCTAGTTTGTTAGACATTTACTCAAGTCGAGCTTAAACAGAGTTCGTCTTAGCTGAGATTGTGTACGAACTATGAGTACTGCATGGTGCATTGGACTATTAGACATAGTGGCTAATTTGTTGATACTCAATTTAAAGATAAAAACGCCCCAAAGCCCACAGCTCCGCCGAAGGGAGGGCCAACAGGTCAAAAGAACTCGTTTTACAGGCCAACTTTGGCTTCTTTTTTTTTTTTTTTTTTTTTTTTTTCCCCTTTCATATATCAACTGTCAAATACAAAGCAAAAGCCGCTATACAAGTTGGGGCAAGTCCTAAATAAAGGTTTAGAGCTACAGCGCATGCAAACCAAAATAGGGGGTAAAAGAAGGGAAGCAAAGGATTCAAGTAGGAATGTAGGGCTCGAAAAGGGCTACGCAAGGGTTGGGATCATACTGCAAGATCTCAGCAGCACGCTCGAATTCCTCCCTCAGCACTCTAATGCTGTGTTTGTCGACAACGCGTCCCAGATCATGGGAAGTTTCAAAGGGATCCTCGATGCATATCAGATGGCGGTCATTTCCAATCCTCCTCGTCCAATCCTTCTCGTGCTTGCTACAGCAACAACGCAAAAGTTGGGTCAGTAGCAAAAGTGCAACACTGAAATTAACTGTAAACTAACCAGAAATAAAATTTTGTCCCTCAGAAAAAAGGAAAACACACTGTTCACAGATTAATAAGCTTTGATGTTGGGGTGAAAATTAGGTGATGCATACACTCGATCATGGAGTCTGTAAAATTTTGGGATAAATTGAGTTGAAAACTCGCAAACCACCTCATCAGAAGATGAATGGAGGAAGAAACAAAGAAAGTGCGCAAAGCAGCAGCAACCACCATTAGCACAACATGTGATAGTTACACAAATTTGGTTCTTGGCCCCCATTTCAAACATGGTTAAGACCCTCCTTGGTATGCTCAAAATACACCTACTACTTGTCCCCCAAAAAAAAGAAAACAAAAAAGGCAAAACAAAGAACGAGAGTAATGACAGAGATACCAAAAATAATCTCACCTGAGGATGCTCCCAGTGCGGATTGATACAACAGTATTAGCATAATCATGAGAGTATGCCCAATAACTAAAGAATCCCCACAATAACTGAGAAATACTTTCTTTATTTCGGTTTCCAAAGTTCCGAAGTCTATCAACTTGATCAAAGTAGGCACACTTGATATCATCAACAGTCACAGAATACGTTGCCTCCATGCCCTGAAAAAAGCACATAAACCAAATGAACGAGTCACCAAGATGGTAATGAGGCAATTCATGAAATTGATTAGGATTTTTCACAAATCCTTTTAATAAGAAAAAACAACCCCATCTCTATCTTTAAATAAAGTTTAGATCTTGACTAAGACACATCAAAACTACAGCTCATCTCAATCCTCATGAAACATTCTGTAGAAGCTAGAATTACATTAGGGATCCAGTGAAATATGATATGTTTAAAATGCTTATAGTCATCTTTCTTTGACCCATAAATGCCTTTGTTTCAACAGCGCACACTTGGTTTGCGTGAAAAGGCAGCACACGGATGTATCTTGGTTCTGACTGATTCAATAATACTTGTCTTGATCAATTGGCAACATCCTCATCATTTTTCCTTCTAGGTTCCAAGGGAAGGGTACTACATGAGATAGAACTATTGCCACACAAATTCCAGTCTTACATATAGTCGTTGCTACTAATTTGTTTTGGGGTATATTGTCCCTGAAAGTTCATAACCCCATGACAAAGACAATCATTAACTAAATGAAAATCTGCTGGCAGGGGCGGACCGACGTTCTAGCTGATGGGTCGCTTGCACCGTCATTATCAAAGAAAATCAGGATAATAGCTATAACTGTTTAAACAGTAAAAATAATTATATACTAGTTGCACCCTTATTTTAAGTTCAAATTTACTTTGCACCCCTAAAATCCAAACGAAAAGGGCAAAGATCATCTGAAAGATGAAGGACAAATCTGGAAGAAGTTTCAATTAAAGTACCAAAAGACTGCCACCAACCTGATCCACCACGTGAAGCCTAGTCTAATAAATTTCAAAGGTTGAATTTTTATTTTTTTAACCATCGAGTATTCTTTCCCTCAGGATAATAGCTAAGAATTGTTAAAGTCGACGGATATGGTATTCATAACACTTCATAATGAATAGAACAAAACAAAACCAAAAAAAAAAAAAAAAACATTATTTCTCTACACAAAAGGTCCCAAGAATTTTTATTTTACTACCGCACCCCAATTCAAAAATTTCTGCGTCCTCCACTGCCTGCTGGATATTCTAAGCCCTAAAGAATCTCATTTCATTGTAACTATGAATACCATAGAACAACAGGCTCCAAGAAATTTTCCTTTTTACCGAAAACCTCCAAAACTTCATTGCTGTCAGTTTTGAGGCAAGCCATCATGACTTACGAGGCTGCTTTCTCTGTCAGTAGATTGTTAGTGCTGATTTTATTATGAACTGCAGTTCATGAAAAGATTTAATCTAAAGAAAGTTGAGAAGAAAAAAGGGGTAGGGTGTGTATATAGCAATTAAAGTGGATTTAAGGCCCTGTTTGGTTCAAATCATGTATTGGAAACAGAATGGAATGTATTAAAGGGTGGTAATAATAACAGATCCAATTCCTTGGTAAAAGTGTTTGGTTTACTTATTTTTACTTATGATTATTCCCCCACTATCTCTCTACCTTTTAATCTTCACCATAGATCACCATTTCTTTCCCTCTCTCACCCGTCAGTATGCCTCACCAACACCATCACAGCACCCTTGCATCAACGCCACCATTATCTCTTGCATTTTTTCTCTCTCTTGCCATAATTTAGGAATTCTGAACTTCTCCACTAGAATGACCACCAAACCTTCAGATCTTGAGCTCCTATGGCCATTAATGGCGGTCCACCAGAGCTTCAGATCTTGAGCCCATACAGCCATTACTGGGGGTTCCACCAGAGCTTCAGATCTGAGCCCATATGACCGTTAATGACGGTGGTAAGCACAATTGTGAGAGATAGAAATCAAAGCGGGGAAGAACAGAGCGGGAAAGAAGTGCTGCTACGGTTTTGGAAGGTGTTTGACAGTGGTGGAGCCAAGAGTGTGGGCGTGACAGTGGTGGATGTGGTGATGGTGTTGGTGGCGGTGGTGGTGATTGTTACCCTCAAGTAAAGGATTTTGAAACCCAAGGAGTGGGCAAGGTAACAATCTAAGGATTCAGTTAACCTCAAGTAACGGTAATAGATTCCCGAGTGATTGAAACAAAAAAGTTATAAGGGTAATGGTTATATGATTCCATTACCAATTTACCACACCCCGATTTTTGACGAAACAAACGACCCCTAAAATGATTTACAGGAACAGAGTCAAGACTACCCACACTCAAGTCCATGACTCCATACCACCCTATCGACTACCAACTATCAGAAAAAGATAAGACTTTAAATTGAAATTTCCAAGTCATCTAATTCCAATGATAAACTACCGCAATTCACACAGCGGAAATGGAAATATGCAAGGAGATAGATGATATAAATGGGTTAAGAATGGGCAAATGAGGAACAACCTTTCCTCATGCCTTGCAAAAAATGCACTGTATCTGTCACCCTATCCCATAACTTACCTGCAGGGAAGTGGCCAAAAATTCATGATTTCACTATTGTTATCTGATCAACCTTCAAACATGCCCTGACTCCCATTTTACATGTTAATCATACAAACAAACCAATTTGAAAACTATAAACTAATGTTACATAGTTACTGGCGAAAATGAAGCAAAACAACATATATATATAAAAGAAAAAGAGGCATACCTGTAAGCATGGAAGGATGGGAGGATTACGCTGTTGTAGAAAATGAATGCACATTAGGACATACCTGAAAGGGAAAAAAATCAAGGCATATTAACTCATTAAAGACGCGTCCCATTTGCTAGTTTGTACATCAAACACTTTCCCACCCCCAAAAACTAACTCTCATATTCTCCCCCAACATTACCCATCATCCCCAAAAGAACATTGAAAAATTAAATATGAATTAAAATCACATGTTTCCTATCTAACATAGACTCATTGATCACCAAATCCATCGCAAGTTGCAATATCTATTAGCACCTCCAAAGCGATAGCAATAGAAACCACCCACTCCCTTAGGCCTTAGATATGCAAATATACTATGATGGAGACTCATATGATCAAAACACATATACCATGCAACAAACATACAAAAATGGAGATGCAATGGACAGAATTTCATCCACTATATAAATAGTTATGTTATGTAAGATAACTCACGCATAGCTGGACAATGTTCCCTGGTAAGTTTCATTAACGCCTCTTGACTTTGCCCAATGTTTCACAAGAAATGCCAACTGCCTTAGTCTTACATCTATTTCTGCATAATCACGAAGAAGTTTTGTATTTACGACAGCCAAGACATTGTTTATGCAAATGTCACAAGAGTAACCAGTCACTGGATCCATAAGCTTCACTATTGGCACCCGTGCTCGTGTCAGTGCCTGTGATCAGAAGGGATTAAGAACAGCAAAAACATTTTATACATAAATAACTATAGGAATGGAAAAGAAATTAGCATATAATCTCAGGTCGTTAACATGTTGTCTCTATACAATTATTTGACATTGCTAACAACAAAAAAAATACTCCCTCCGTTCTACAAACAAGGTGACGCTTGGTTTTCCGCAACTCACATAAACCAAGCGTCACCTTCTTTAGAGAACGGAGGGAGTAAAAAATAAAAAATTGTTCTGCATTAAAGCACCCAGCCTAAGATTCATAGAGATTCAACCATCTAAAATTGTATTCTGCTTAGTGATTGTACTGTACTTTAGATGTTATTAACAGTCACTGAAGTTGAAGAGGGAATCACAAATACAGAAAGGTAGTAATAAGTTACAACAAATGAAATCAAACCATATAAAATCCCGAGCTTAGTGAATGCCAAAAAACTATATAGATCATTTTGCACCACCATAAACGATAAGAAGCGAAGTCAAAGATGAAGTGAAAACTTCAGAAGAAGATATTTATCTCTCACAAAGATCTTACTAACCTGCACATTCTGGAGATTATCTGACTGTAAAATATCAGCCAGCTTTAATAACACTTCAGACTTGTCAATATCTTGATCATCAATGGCAAGGCAAATATCAATATCACTTTTTGAGACCCCAAAAGAGTTGGCACATGATCCATACACATACAACCTGGCATTTGGCCATTCTTTGCAAACAAGCTTCTCCAATAATGCCAACAACTGCTTTTGCTTTGCCTTTTCCTCCTCCACTGGGATAAGGTACTCGTAAATGGCTAGAAGAGGAGCGTTCAACCTATCTATGTCTCTCCGACATTCAGTCAATCTTCTGGAGTTTCTCATTCTTTGGGAAAGGATCCATTTGCCCCTTGCATCTGATCTAAAATCCTAATTGCAAGAACCACAAGGCAATCAAAAACTTGAACATTCAATGACAACACAAAGCAAGAATGTACAAATGTGCACTGTACTACTTAATTAGATAGGGTAAAAAGAATTAAAGACTTCTATTAATGGAAGAATCACAAGTAGGAGCACAAGATGAAGGAGGAGAAAAATTAACTAATACAAAAGCGTTCCACACCCTTTTTACATCTTTTGGTTATCACAAAGTCGTGTGAAACAAGATGATCCTTGCTCCAAACCAACCCCCAAAGGAGGACTTGATCTCTTAAAAATTCTACAATTTTGTCCAGCTAAAACCACTAGAGACCAAACACGACAGGCTTCACATAATTCCAAATAAATCTAATCACTTTTGCTCGTGAAATCCCTGAATCTACACAAGAATGAACCCATTATAATCTACCTGCAAGCACAACAGGAGGTCAAGAGCTACAAACCCACTTAAAAGTTAAGACTAGCATTTGAGGCTGTTTCCAAAGATCTACTGTAAACAAATTGCAAAAACCAATTCCATAAAAAAAGGAGAATAAGAAAAAACTTGGAGATTATTTTGACATCCACACATAAAGCCCTATAGCTAAGCTTTGAAAATGTTTCAGTCCACATGAATGCCTTCATTATAGCAAGAAATTGTGCTTCCCAACAGAGAAAAAGAATTAGACTAGGGTCTTTAGCAGCGTATTTGGAGAAGAAGCAGAAATGAACAAAAACCGTGTTTACTGTTCACCGAAGAGCAAATTCTTTTATCTTGCGATTTGGAAAATGAATTAAGTGGATGCACAAGGATACGCAGCTCATCCAAATTGCGGCCATCACCTCCCTTAGGAAGCAAGAACTCCAAGAAAGCACTCCAAAAAAACAAAAAAAAAAAAAACAAAAAAAGTACTCCCAAGATATTGTGATTTTGTAGGCAACCAAAAGCTACAGAATAAACAGCATTTCCTCCCAAAAGCATACAGTCCCCCATTGACCTTCTATTCCACCCGAGGAAAGATAAGAATAAGATAATATAAATCTTCTGATGCTCATAAGGTCAATGCCTAGTATCCAGTTAGCAGTTGTTGACATATTCCAATTGACACCAGAGAGGCAGGCTCAGTGATTACAGCTATCTGTTAAAGAATATTCAGCTTGAGAGGGCAAAGTACCAGTAGCTAAAAAGAGACACTTGCATATTCTAGAAATCAAGGAAATAATTACATAAAACATTGCTCCTTTCATTTTTTTTACATAATCTAGTTTCGTTTCCCTCTGCCTTCTTTTTCCTTAACATAAGAGACACTTGCATATTCCAGAAATCAAGCGCTCATCCAAAGGTGACGGAAAATCTAAATCTCTATATTTATGATTTCTCTAACAATGAATACGGACATTATTTCTCCTTCTTCAGCTAAAGCACTAAGGTGCAACAGAATACCATTCGAAGAGGCAATAAGATCAGAGAAATAGTATTTGTAATTTTGTATAACTGTTTTACCACATCATTCTGCAGAAGTCAGCAGGATCGAAACTGACCTGTTGCAATTTTTGGGTGAGCTCAGAGAAGTACGCTGCTAGATTGTCAAGTTTTTCTTTTACTAAAAATCTCTTTGCTGGTTGTCTGCTCAGGAGCAACCCGCTTTAAAACAAACTAGTATAGTATTGAACCAATCATCATTAGTTTCTATCATTCATTGACCAAATTCAAAATTTCCTTAAACTCGATTTTCCACACAATTGAATCATCTCGATAAAAAATAAAATAAAAAGGATAAAATAGTGCACCTAGATAATGCACTAATAAGAACATTAAGCTCTCTCAAATGCCCTGTTCCAGTTTCCAACAGCCCAAATTGTTTGTACTACCATTATCTCATGACTCACATCATTTGAGTGTTCTTTTCAATTTATCTAGATAAGTTTCAGTCAGTTCAGTTCAAATAAGTTAAGTTAAGTTAAGTTCAGTTCCTGCAACTTACTTTTTATCTCACAGATTACTATTCATCTAGTTCAGTTCGGTTTAGTTTTAATAAGTTCAGTTCAATTCACTTCTAATAAGTTCAATTCAGACTGTCAGTTTCAGTTGAAAAGAACAGGCCCTTGGTATTTTATTTGGCCCTACCTGCAGATCACATGACACAATATGAATATGGGTAGTTTAGTATAACTCATATTTAGCAGTCGGATACAAAGGGCCTATGTTGCCTCAGGTAGAGTATGGGGAAGGAGATAATAGACGAGAGAGACCACATAAACGTGCTGGCTGCTCTATAGCACCTTCCTCATGGTTGAAGCGAAACAGAGTAACAGCCACCACCTTCTTGTCCATTATGATTTTGATCCAACAGCATAGCTTCTCTCCCACCCTCACTGTGCGCAGGAATGGTTTTAGGATTAAGCAATGTTTATGTATATGGCTTCAATTTAAATAGTGCCACTTTCACACGATTTTCTTACTTGCGCTGCCTTCAGCTCAGAAATAATTATGGTAGTAGCCAGTAGGGCCTCAGTAGTCAGGTCAAGACCTAAAGGGTTCATAATTACGTTCAAATATATATATAGGCTTTGGTATCAAGGCCCACTGTAGAATAACCACTTTCGTGCAATTATATCTAGAATTCATAGTTGAATTTTTTCCCTAAAGAGAAGCCTATTTTCTACCAAGGGTTTGTCCTCTCATGAGACTCCATTTGTAAAATAAACTTCATTGAAGTGAATGAGCCATGGCAAGTTGGGCACCCAATATATCTACCTATATACAATACCTATACCCTACTACTCACTGAAGTACATACTTCAAAGACATGGATTAATGGAAGTATTCAGACACCATTGAGATGTTTTCCTTTAGGTGAGAGACACCATCGAGATATATTACCATAAAAATTAACTTAAAATTTGGAAACTAGCTACCTCAAAGTCCATTTTCACTGCCAGAAAATCCACTTGAGCCATCCCCTTATGTGTTTGAACTTTAAAGCACTAATCTCAAATTTTGGAAATCATTATCCGCAGTCTAAAAATCTATACAAATCTCTACAGCCAACTATCAACAGAACCATGGAATCAATGTATTAATGCCACTTATGTAAATCACCGAAATAATTGAAATTGGGTTATAGAAATTTTCCAACCTAGATATCCAACTTCACTCCGTGGGAAAACTCAAATTTATCACATTCCTCATAACTCCCTATCAGCTTTTGTTTAGACATTCTATTATTAGCCATAATATCCAACACAGTGCTGGAAACAAACTATAACTGAAGCCCATATATTGTTCCAACACCAACAATATACTGCAGAACAATCCAAAGAACACATTTACTTACATATACACAAGGTCCAAACTACCATACATGATACAATCTTCATAGCCGCATGAGTACATGATTCGAAAAATAAGCCAGTGAAAGAAACTGTAACATCCCAATTCTACTCACTCGATGCACTTGATGGATACAATACAAGCAATCACCATATTCATATGCAACAGTCCCCCATTCTCTCCCATTCTCTGCCTGTCAGTTGTCACTTAATACTACAGTTCTTCATCAATTCATGGTACTTAAATGGTGTACTGTAGAAAACTAATCTATAAATCAAGCAAAAAAGAAAGATTTTGTTTCACTTGAAGCATACTAAATGGGCACCAAAATGCAAAACAGTGACTTGATTCACTTGAGTCATATAAATGTGGAACTAACCAAATTCAATCAAAGTTTAATCCTTTAAAACGCTGAAAGATAAGTAGAAGCATATCGAAAATACCTTATCACGGTGATGCTTCTTTTTGGAACCAGTCTCAGTCTTCCCATCAGTTTCATCTTCCCCCAGCACTGAGTCAACAAGCTGTTCACTCAAGTCATCAACTTCATCATGACTCACTCCATTATCAACCATCTGACCATGCAACTTCAGCATAGACTCTTCAACATCTGTTGCTGGCACCGAACAGAGAGCACTACCAGAGGGCAAACCAGGGTGATCAAGCTGCCCACTAAGCCCAACTCCATTATCTCTACTCAAGAACCTCCTTTCCCTCTCATGGTCCTTGCTACCTGAACTAAAACCCCTATGATTGCTGAATTCACTAGAAGAACTACTACTTTCCCTACCAACATTATTCAATTCACTAAAGCCCCTCCTTTGATTCGCGGCCTTGCCCGCGAAACCCGGAGGGGGACCGGACCCAGACCCGGACCGCCTCTGCTCGGGAGACGACCCATGAACCCAATTCACACGCGGGTCAATCCGGCTATTGGGATCAAACCCATTAACCGACCTGTTCCTCAAACCAAGAGCCAATTCCCGTTCCTTCAACAATTCAATTTCCAATTCCAATTTCAGCTTGAAGTTCTCCTGATCCAGGCTAGTAGTACCATTACTGTTCGAGTTAGGGAAAGGAACGTTACCAAACAAGACCTTATCGGATTCCTGTCGCTGGTGCTGGTGCTGCTGTTGGTGCCGAAAGAGATCGAAGTGCTGATGAGGAGCAGAGTAAAACGACGGCGTCTGAGGAGGAGGCGGCGATTGGTGGCGAGGCCAAAGATTGTTACTTTGCTGAAACCCTTGAAAGAAGAAATTGGATTTTTGAGGAGAGAGAGAAAAGGGGCGAGAATCGTGATGTTGGTGGTGATTGGTGGGTAAAGAGATGGGAATCGAGGGACCAACGGCGGCAACGGCTGGATCAAGAGAGAGATTGTGAGGAGATTGCGAAGGTGGATGGTGGTGATGAGGTGGTGGTGGTGGTTGTTGTTGTTGTTGTTGACGGTGGTGGTTTTGGACTAAGCGGAGGAGGAATTCGCCATCGTTGGTGATTGACGGTGGTTGTTGTGGCGGAAATAGCGGCGGTTGTGGTGGTGGTTGATGATCGGCTGCACCTCCGCCGCCGGTCATGGTGGTGGGTTTTGTGACGAGATTGGGGATTAGAGAGGAAGTGGTTGTTTTCCCTTGTCAAGCTATTAATCGTTTATTTGGACTTGGAAGCCTAAACAAACACTACTTTTGATATTTGGGTTATTTGTTTCTTTGTTGAATTCTATCTAGGAATTAGGAATTTCTTTATTTTTCTTAATAAATAAATTGCTTTTTATAGGATTAATCCTATAATATTTTTAATCTGAAAAATAACATTTTTGTTCAACAACATGTGAAACTTTCATTGAACCATTAGTGATATTTTTAGGTTTAAAATTGATAATTGCTTTTCTTGCAAAAATCACTCCATATAATTGTCCCAGGCAAGATGGACTATAGAACTTCTTCTGCAAGTCAAAGGAAGTCAAAGACAACAAGATGGTAATGATAATAGCTTCATTTGAGAAAAACAAAATACACAACTAACAATGGTAAATATTACACATAAAAGGATTTTGCCAAATTGTAAGAGTAAAATGGCAAATGGGTGTAGTTTATTGTAATTAAGACTAATACAAACACACGAACAACACAGACTTAACAACTATTAAGAACTCATATGGCAGCGGCCCCCCCAATCTGGTCAGACCACGAATCAATCACATCCGGATCTTCCATTTCTAGGAGATCCGGGGTGTCATTGTCCATGACCGGCTTACCAAGATAAGTGAACTTGAACTCCTTTGGATTCACCCCCTTGCGCTCGCAATAATTGGCCATCAGATTTCCTAATGGGGTGTCGTTGGTAACCATGTATTTCACATCGCTCATGTTGTCCATCTGAATTGTGATCATCACTCTCCTCACAGAGCCGCTGCTGCTGCTGCTCCCTTCCCCGTTCACACCACTGACGTTGCCTTCATTTGTCGCCGTGGAGCCATGGGCAGGGCTGTTTGTTGCCGAATGCGCATCCATTGTATCTCTGCAAATGCCCTAATTTTTTACTTTGCTTGTGGAGTAGTGGTTTATTGAAAACCCTCTGCTTCTTTTTTATAAAGGAGTGAAAAGGGGCAGGAAAAGGGGCAGGGGTACTTTTATGGTAAAGAAATCTCCCAAGATTTAGTAACGTATTACTATTTCTGTCCTGATGCAATGTGATGCGTTCACACTAAGAATACTTTATAATAGAGAATATGTTTTGGGTACTGCCAGTGAGGCACTTATATAAGTTGCACGAACACGAAAACGGAATACAGGGATACATAGATGAAGAATTGTAGAAGTACAATTTTTTATGCTAATTATCCTGTGAACATTATGCAAAATGAGTGTCTTGGCCATTTTTGACATGTGTCGGACACAGACACCTGTTCCTCAGAGAAGTGTATGTGCATTAGAGTGAGACACATACAAAGAACAATTTTGCAAGGGGAAATATGGTTGAGACCAAAGACTTCATAGTAACCAGTGATCTAAAAATGTGACTATTTGTTGTCTCTAAGTATAAACTTCGACAGGTAGTTACAAGGAAAAATTTCATTTTGGGTACCTGACGTTAGGCCTAATTGCAATTCAATATTCTCATTTTGGGTACTTGAAATTTTAAAAATTGTCTCATTTTGGGTCATTTCACTAACGACGTTAAAAACTTCGTTAAAATGGTTATGTGCCATTAAGCAAAATATTCTTGAAATTTTTCTAAAAATTACCAAAAAATTCTCAAAAGTGTGTATTCGTAGTTATAAAGAAATTTCTACAACTTTTTAGGAATTTTTAATTTTTTTGCTTGATAACATATCAGCATGTTAACGGAATTTTTAACGTCGTTAGTGAATTGACCAAAATGAGACAATTTTAAAATTTCAGGTAGCCAAAATAAGAATACTAAAAAGATAGGTACCCCAAATTGCAATTAAGCCTAACGTCAGGTACCCAAAATGAAATATTTTCTAGTTACAAATATCGATATTTGAATTTAAGACGTGAGAAGAGCTAGAAAATTACACCAGTTGCAAAGAATTTTAAAACTCAAATTATTTTGCTACTTTGTAAAAATGTTGGATTTGAGACAACCTTAAGGAAAATTGTAAAAATGTTGGATTTGATGTTCTATAAATCTAATTTTTCATGTTGTCCGTGAGGTTTAACATCAAATTATAACAGAGTTAATTATAGAGTGAGGACCTAAGTTTACATTTATGTTGGTTTGAGGACCTAATATTTTATTTTGTTGGTTTAATGACATTTACTAATTTATTGGACCAAATTACCCTCGACCAACAAAGATATTCCATTGACATTTTATATTTTTTTTTGTTCTTCATGTTTTTCTCTCATATTCTTTTTAATTTGTCTCCACTCTCAATTCTCCCATCTTTTCTCATCATATTTATTCAATCATCGATAACATTATTCTTCATCTCACTTACTTACGTAAAAGTAATATTTCATACTTACTTTTCGTGAGAATTTTTTTAATGAATAAAGCCAAATGAAATGTGCACTCGAAATAATAACATAATCTTCACAAAAATGTAACAATAACTTTTGAGCATCAAGGGTGAATAACGACTCCAGCTTATTGATTGATAAAATGCTAACTCGTTTCACTAATTCAGTACTTTATGGTAAAAGAAAAAATCTTACGAATTGAGACGATGTACGAATTATTGTGGTGAAGAACCTAAATACTTTATAATAGCAATAAAATATCTAGAAAAATTGACTTGTTTATGAGGAAGAGGAATAGAATTATAACTTGAAGATTGTGACATTATGGAAATTCAATATGCTGCTCAATATTTTATTTTTTATTTTTTGCCAAAATGAAAATTTAGGAAGTTTAATACTAATTTTTTTTACGAAATGTAACAACAATAAAAATGTGAGAAAAATATGCATAATAAATGAGAAAAATAATTCAAGGAGTGTCTTAATTAGAGGAGGACCTCAATCCAACAAAATAAAGCTTTATGTCCTTAAACCAAAATTTTTTAGCAAACTTTAGGTGTTCAAAGTGTAGTTAACTCTAACTATAACAAAAAAAAAAAAAAAAAACTCTAACTATAACAAGTACTTTCTAATTTTATTTTATTTTTTATGGGAAAAAAGTACCTTCTAATTTAATTCAATATTTTCTAGCAACTACTAAAGTTAAGTGCAATGTTATCACCCGAATAAGATTGACATAAACAAATCAGTCAATTGTCGTGATTGTTCAATGCAATATTAATGGCGTAAATATATGTGACATGAAAGTATCAATATGAGTAACACTCTTATGCAACCGTCTAATCGTTAGACGACCCAATTTAGGGATTACTTTTCTCAATTTAGAGGTCATTTTTATCAACATTAGGATAACTTTTTACAGCCTTAAATTCATTTTATTAAAATACGTTAAGTTGTAAAAAGTCATTCCTACGTCGTTAAAAGTAACCCATAAATTATAAAAAGTCACCATTAAACGGTTGTACCCAAGAATATGCAACACAAACATTTTTCTCTAAAATAAAACAAAGAAAACAACAAAACAGTAATCAATATAAGTTATAACCTCAACTTCCACGCGTTTCTCCTAAAATAAAATAAAATAAAAGAACGGAAGCAAAATAAAAATCAATTAACAAACTCTTTGATGAGTTGCAAATTGTAAGTTGCTCGTTTGCGATCAACAATATCAACTCCATGGAATCCAACATCATCAAAATGTGCTTCAACTCTAGCTCCACAACCCACCAACATTGTCACAAACTGTTGTTGCCTATCAACCATTGGATCCATACCATATCCCACCACCAAACACCTCCCCAAATTCTTAACCTTACTTTGTTGAGCAGCATCCAACATAGGATTACAATATCTATGATCCCTATCTGTTCCTTTTGGCAATGACAACTCCCACATCAAATCCCAACATGGCAATGGCATCACCTCATCACAAGCATACTTAAGCTCGGATTTCGTCCTTTGTTTCCCTCCGAACATAGGTTGATTCAAGATTATCCCACTAATCCTTAAGGGGTTTAGGTCCACATCTAAGGCCTTCAAGGCCACATTATAGGCTACATTTCCACCATTTGCCCTCCCTATTAGGTAACACCTCGAGAAATCTGCATAGTCTCTTAGCCATTGCTCGCTATTGGGATCATCCAAGGCTTGTCGTTTGACCCACATGATGGTATCCATTGCATCCTCATATTGCGCAGGGAGCCTATGCTCTGGAGCTTGACGATAATTTACTGACACAACTATGCAAGGGATGTCTCTCGCAAATATGTTGCATTTTTCGTGGAAGAGAACATCGGCTACATTGTGTTTGATAAAACCTCCACTAGGGAAATGGATTAGAATTGGCAATCTAGCAATGCAACCATCATTAGCAGGCAACTTTGAGGGGCGGTATATTCGAACCCATAAGTTCTTATTGGTGTCTATTGTGATGTCCTTAGAAGCCACCGATTCTCCTTGGCTTGGATTCGGATTTGGTGGCTTTTGAATGACTGTTGGACGTTGTAGTGTGCCATCGGGATTGAGTGAAATCTTGAGGTGTTCATAAGGGTTGAATTTCGACATGATAATCACTACAAGAACAAGAAAGTTGGAGCTTAATTGGATTGAATGAATGAACAAAACTGATTAAGTTAATTCTATTAGTGTGAATTGGTATGTCATCTTTCTAAAGCAATGTGATCATTTGAAGGGATAAGCATAGTTTGCGCACTATTATTGTTGGGAAGCCACATGAATAGAGAGATTATTGAACAAGCCATATGAAATGTTGACAACTTCTAAGGTTCCTCCTTGTTTTGAGCATCTTCTCAATGCTAGTATCATAAAAGAGAGTCAATAGTAATCTTGATTTGGCTTCTATCAAATAAACTTTTTTAAAAAGATAGGAGTAGTTAACATATCTCTCTCATGGGAAGTGAAAAAGGATTCATTAAATAGTACTCCCTCTGTTTTTTTTTATATTTGTCGTTTTCGCTTTTCGAGGTCGAATTTTGACTTTA
>BSSO01003206.1:0-17059 GCA_030267885.1 Mesembryanthemum crystallinum | reverse complement strand
AATTGAAAACGGATGGAGTAATTTTTTTTTTTTTTTTTAAAATATGTCTTGTGTTAATCATTTTCAAGCATATTAACACACAATAATGAAGGCATTTGTATGTTGGGATCATTATGGGTTCCGCGCTATGTAACTGCATGTAATGAGCTTAGGCCTCTGGTTCTATGGCCACTATGGAGTTGCTCTCTATTATTATTATTATTATTATTATTATTATTGGAGCTTTAGCTCCTTTCGTTTTTAATAAAATGACATTTTAAAAAAAAATAAAGAAAAAAAGAGAAGATATACTTCTTCCATCTCCATCCATTCACTAGTCATTATGTATACATTGTTTGTTTCATTTGTCAACTCTTTACGTAATCTTCTATTATTCCACATCCATTAAGATATAAATAACCATACATTTTTAATAATCAACCATCTCGATCTCTCCCTCTCTATTTCAGAAATTATATTATATATATAAAAAAAAAAATACACCTCTCATTCTCTCTCTCAAAAAATCCACTCACATTTGAATAAAAAATTAACCTACTCACACTCTACCTCTCTGTTCACATAGTCTCCTCTCTCTCTCTCTCTCTCTCTCTCTCTCTTAAATCTAAGGCAATTTGGGAAATCTCATCCCACTCAATTCTTCTTATTTTCTCAAATCTAAGGCAATTTGGGAATATCTCGTCCCACTCAATTCTTCTTATTTTCTGTGTGTATAGTGCACAGTTAACGCAAGCGATAACAAAAATGTTGGAGACAGAGGGAGTAGCACATAATTTCTGAGTATTTTATGTACATGGAGGTCAAAGAACGTGACAGGTTTATGGAGAACGAGAATAAAGAACTCAGGAAGCACATCAAATTTCCAACTTGCCTCAAAAGGCAGTTTAAACGTGTTTTAAGAACCCATATGACTTGTGAGTATGATGTTGATAACTTAGAAAAGTGATAAAGACACTCAGTTTGTCAGTTACCTCCTAGTAGACCTGATCAAAAAAAAGCCCGACCCGCCCAGCCCGCCCGACCCGCCCGCTTTTGGGACGGGTTTGGGTAGTGAAAACAGGCCCGAAATTTGAATTCGGGCCGGGTAGGCCCGACCCGAAAAAAATTAGGGACGGGTTTGGGATGTAGTAATGGCCCGTTTTTGGGCCCGGCCCGCCCGGAAAATCTGATTTTATAAAAAAAAAAAAAAAACCAATTAGAATTGATTTCTTTGGTTAAATGAAAACAAGACTCTGGTATGTATATGTACAGGACAAACGAAACAAAAGCACAACATGCTTAACAGAGAAAGAGAAAGTTTAGAGAAAGAGAGTAGAAACTAGAGAGAGAAAGAAAGTTCATAGAGAGACAGAGAGCTAGTAAAGGGAAAAAACTAGCGAGCTGGATGGGTTTTGGCAACATATTACAAGTGGCAGTACTCCCATATTGCCATGCTTCTATGTGATTAATTTTTCTCTTTGGAGATTGTGTAAATCAATTAAAATTGCGAACCAATTACACAAAAATAAGAAGAAAAAAAAAAACCATGGGCAGCCCGAACCCGGCCCGAAGCTCGCATGGGACGGGTACGGGACTGGGTGTTCCGACCCGTTTTGCGGGCGGGCCAGCCCGGCCCGAAATTTTGGGTGCCATTTATGGAGTGTAGCCCAGCCCGAACCCGACCCGAGCTTTGATCAGGTTTGGCTCCTAGCTCCACTCATTCGGTTCATCTAGACCTTCCTGAGATAAGGATGTTATCTTCTCTATTTATCCTAGTTGGTCTTGTTTTGCTTTTGTCTCCTGAATTATATCTACTGTAAATCAAATTATTAGAACAAAGAAAAGTCACACATACTCTACGAGATACATACAAGATTTCTGTAAAATGGTTTTCATAGAAGGTCGTACCAAAACCTTATAGTCTCGAGACTCTCGACTTTTGGATAATAATGGTGTGGTGGTGCTAATTGACAAAAGATCGACATGAACAATTCACTCGGGTCCCTTGAAAACTAAGCTACATGATACAAAACACATGAAATACAAGAAATCATACATAATCTTGCACATGTTGGTTTGGTTCATGTCACATCCAGTGACCATGGATCGCAAAAGCCATACATAGACCTACATTTCAGTAAAACTCGTTCCAGCTCCACTAAGATGCCAAAAAAACATGCTTATACGCTTTCGGCAGCAAGTACAAGACAGCTTGAAATTGTACCTGCCACAGCAAGTGAGATGCTGGCGTAAGTGGACATGTTTCAGCACCAATGGTAATTTGTGCCGAGAAATCTAGTCACCAAAAATCCTGGTTAAACATGTCATTCTGTATCTGAAGATCTTTTGTTAAACAAAACATTGGGTAAAACCCTTATCACTTCAAACTCTTCCCCCTGCTGCACAACCCCCCCCCCCCCCCCCCCCTTCACCCCCCTGCTTCATCCCCCTCCCTTCACCCATGCTGGGGTGGGGGCTCTATGACTGTGAGACGGGATAGGAGAGGAGAGAGGAAGGAGAGAAGTAGTTGGGGGGATTTACCCTGCATATAGTAACTATCCACCCTGCGATTAGCAGGTCCCAACGGAAAAGGGCTCGACAATTAGCAGCAATTTATAACAGGCTTGAATTTTCATTTTTGTTAATTTGAGGGAAACAGGCTTGGATGTTATTCCCGCAATGATGATTGGTTTCACAATAGCAAAGAAATGTGCTCCACTCCTTTGGTGGTCTTAGTCAGAAAACATATGATGACTGATGAGGATGAGTAGCATTTTCTTCAACTTACCCACCAAGAACTTACAGTGGAGTGCCAAGTCATTCACAGAAAAAAGAACACCACGGGCAAAAGAAGAATTATTACCCTTATGGAAACAGAGCCTGATAAAGAAGTCCCGTATTCTCTGGGAATCCCATCATTAAGTTAAGATTTTGTACAGCTTGACCCGACGCTCCTTTTACAAGGTTATCAATCTGCACCAAAAGTTCACAAACCTCAGATACTGCTGAAGGATATGTCGTTGTATTGCCAACAGACACGATAGCACTCCCCAGTGCCAAAATATTGCACATATCTAATAACCTAATTTTAAGACATTTATCCTAGCAAAGAGGTATTATGTAGAAGCCAGGCTGAAGAATAGAAAACATACAACTGATATTATGATTGCTCTTCCTGGAATTCTATCAGGGAAGACATTCATAAAACAATAATTAGATCCACGAACATTCCTTGTGTGAGGAACAACTCCTTTCTCCAACAAAATTACAAATTCCTCATTCTGCAAGAGAAACGGCAGTAAGTAGACAGGACGTAATAGTATATGCACATGAATAAAAAACACATGTAATAACTCAGAATGACAGCATCATTCCAAGAATAAACTCAAACTCAAACTCAAACTCAGATGAAAGCTCAACAGGTATTTCGAACATATGTACTTAAAGCCTAAGAATACCTCATAGAAGTTCTTTAACTGCTCATACAAATCGTCAACTGTCACACCTGAAGCCATTTGAACATACATGGTTGATTGCATGCCACGACTCTGCAGGCAAATAAAAGTATTACATTTATAAATTTTTTATTCAAGAAAGTTGATAAAGGAGCAACATAATCCTCCAAAGTTGCCACTACCATAGGCATTAAATGTGGAGTGAAGCTGACAGTTATTTTTGAATGTGCGACATCTGACAGCCCTTGTTCAATTTCTGGAACTGAAAACAACCAGAGTGAGATCAGTGGCAATCAAAATATGACCTAAATAAACAAGATAGCTTCACAGTATGTAGCTGCAAATGACATCCTCGGTTATTAACATTGTTTCAAGTTTCAACAACAAAACAGACGAGACATCTACAGAAGAAGTTGTATAAAGTAAATGACAGATGCACTGGTATTCAATAGATGCTTCGATGATCACTAGTAGCTCTAAGGCTAACAAACGAACAAACCTAAGCAAGAAGTGCATCCAGGCAGTAAATTGAACAAAGACAATCCCACACAATCCCATTAACCCAGAGCCACCGTCAAGACTCCATCTAGGAGAATTCAGAATACATTGGCTGCCAATGCAGGGTGAGAATTTTAGGACAGTGCCAGATGCAGGATAAACGAAACACTCTCTCTCATTGCATTATTGGGGGTCATCCCTTCCTCCCTCCCTCCCTCCCACTGGGGGTCATCACTCATCACGACCCTCCTCATTGGGGGTCATATACCCCATCATGTTCCTACCCATAAGGAAGGCCATAGTGTACGACCTTCTCATGGAAAGTCATCCCACTATGGCCCTGCACAAGGAGGGCAATGACCAATATTATGTTTTACGGCCCTCCAAATACCCATTATGGCCTTTCACAAATAATAAGCATATGGCCCTCCTCATGGAGGTCCAAATACCCATCACAGCCCTCCATAAATTACCATAATATGGTTACGGCCCTCCACAGATGACCATAATATGATTACGGCCCTCCATGAGAAGAACCATCCTAGAGGGTCTACTAAGGAGGGAGGGTTGGTTTGTTGGAACTGGTGGATGGGATAGAGGGGGAACGGGTTCTATTGGGATTGTGGGGGCTGCATGAGGCTGGGGGTGGGTGGGGGGTGGGGGCTGTCATGGGTGAGGCACAGAGGGGAGAGAGAGAGAGAGAGAGGCGAGGAGAGAGTTTTTAGAGTGTTTATATAGGCAAGGGTAGTTTAGGTTGTTTACCTTGCATTTGGCAAGTCCCTTAGAATATATATGGCACCCTACTCTGTGGTTGCACAGAGGCTGCTTCTAGTAGACCATTGAATGGAAATACATCAACTACTACTCTTGTATAACGAACAAGAAGGAAAGTACAATCAGATGATTTGATTTAGTCCCCTTTCGTAATGGACCAATATAGTGGATTAATTCGATTATCAACAACTTCATGATATTTCACACTTACCTACAGACCTAGAAAGTAGAAACCCTTAACGTACACCGAATACTGACCATGACGATGTTTGGTAACACCATAAGCATGAATTCCTTCAGCTACTTCTGTATACAGATTAGCCTCCTTCGCACTACGTCCTACAAGATGACCAACCAACAATAAAATAATAATTGAGCAGATAAGAATTATAGTGTAACATGGAAATTATGAAGTCAATTTATATGATTCTGAATTCTAACCTGCTCCACTCACACCAGATTTTGAGTCAATAATTATGTTACTGTACTCTATAAGATTAGCCTGCAAGATAGAGAACCGGACATAAGAAACAAATAGGTGAAAGGACATCTTTTAAACCCTATAAAGTAAAGTCGATAATTAATTGATAAATCGTTTTGCAGGTGGTGTAGATGGGGAGAGTAGAGGTTACAAAAACAGCAGCAGAATGCAGAAGAGTTCCCACAAATCTGTAGTGCTCACTGAACCACCATAATTGAGGTATTCAAGACGTTACATATATTTCTTTATTTTTTTGGATAACATGGGTATCCGGGCATTACCCGACTATTCCCATAGGCCCTAAAGTTAACGACCAGAAAAATCTTCTTAACTCGAGCTCGACTCGCTCGATTAGCACCCCTAACTCTACCCACTAAATACTGTACAAAGCAGCAATATAACCTTAAGTTTCTATCAGATATCCTTGAGCTGAAAAACACAAACATCACGTAACCTGCTTTCAGCATTTGAGATTGATACATTCAGCGGAATATCCTTGAAGTCAAATTGTGAACAACACATGCCACCTATAGTTGATCATGATCCATTAGACCATCATAATTTCAAATGTCCTCAAATTCTCCATGAACACTTATGATAGAATGCATATTTGATTGTTATTTGAGGTCAATTCATCCCCCATCTTCACTTGATTAAGTGCATTTCTTGACTTTCTCGTTTAGTTTCACGATGCTCATTGCTTACTATGCCTCTAGGGTATTTTGTCTTTATGACGTGATCTTTAGGATTAATTCTTGATGAGAGCTAGATGTTCGCAAACAAGAGCGAAATCAGAACCGAGAAGAGTTGAGAAAATAAGCAAAAGAAGAGGTAAACGGTCGCCTGCTTTGGATACACATATTCTGTACCCTTGAAGCCCCCTACAGCTAACACAAGATCAGCTTTCGATATATGCCCCCCCTGCTGACCCTGTATCACTCATTTTAAGCAGCTATAAAAGCCGTGATCGAGTGACATTCTTGGGTCAACTTTTAGATTCAATTTCTAGGTTTTACGGTGATTTGCTTTTCCTCTAAATTTCGAAATTCGCTCTCTTAGAGTTAGATTAATTTAACTTAAATTAAGTGAGGATTGTGGTTGGAAGACTCAATTTACCCGTACTCCCTTTTCATTGTTCTTCCATGTTCAATACTTTGATTTGCTTAAAATTTAATAATTTCATCATAACAACCAGTGGCTAATTTCTTCTCTTAGAGTTGGGATTAGCCCACTTTTGGTGACTTGATGCAAGGATGACTTGAATATATCTTGCTGTAATGGCTTTATTGCATATTTGGCATTGCACACCCCATGTGATTTATGAAATGCCCAAGTGAAAACCAAGAGGGGACCCCATGTGATTGATGAAATGCCCAAGTGAAAACCAAGAGGGGAGAGGTTAGTTATTGGGGTGTTTTTGTCCAAACAAGAGGATTAGGCCATGAGAGTAGCTTGAGTCACTTCGGGAGTTTTGTGCTAAATGATGTTTAAAGGGTTTGATTGATCCAAGTTCAATGAGAATAGATTGTTGGGGGAGATTGAGCATTTCTTTAGTGAACTCGAGAGAGGCCCTTGGTTATTTGTTGATTTGGCTAGATTGTTTGCTAACCATGTTATCAATGCATTAGATTGTTATATAGGCCCTGAATTACCAAATTAGTCTTTTAAATGAACATTTCTGGTCAATTTGGTGTTATTGAAAGGCGATGAGTCAAGTTGGGTTTTAAAAAATTACTTTTTCGCATGTAGGTCCCCAAAACCGGAATTTGACCTAAAAATAAATATAAAAAAAATGTATTTTTAATTTTTAGACCCATTTTCACCAATTTTCTTTTGTTTTTCTTCCTTTCTCTTTATTTCTCTTTTCCCCTTTTAATTTCAATTCATTTCTCTCTCTCCTCTCTCCTCTTCCCCCTCTCTCTGTTTCTTCTGTCACCCCAGCACAGGCCCTTCCCATTCCCCGAGCCCCTCACTTCCCAGGCAAAAAAAGAAAAAGAGTTCCATTTTGCAGTTATCCCAACTCACGGAACCAAGAAATCCCGAATCCGGTCTTCACCTTTCAGCTTCTCGAAACAAATTACTCACCTCTGAACTTGCTTACTACTAACTTCAAATGAAAGGCATGGGTTTCTGGTTCAGAAGATCGAGCACAAAATTGTCCACCTCGTGCTCTCAAACCTGCAAAACATAAGTGCCAGCTGCTCGGCTTTTGAAAATTTCGCAATCACCATCTCACAAAGTATGTCGTGCCAAAGGTTTTAGAATCCACGAGAATAAATGTTGCAGCAGCTTGATTTTTTTAATTTAATAGAAAATAGCAATGAGTTTTGAGAGAGCAAAATCAAATGAAGGAAAACAGGGGAGGGTGAGCTGGTTAGGGGAGAGGAAGCTTGGAGCAGGGGAGGGGGAGGGAGAGGGAGTGAGGAGAGAGAGAGGGGGGATCGGTTTTTATTAAAGTAGGGGAAGAGGAGAGAGAAAAATAATTAAAAGGCAAAAGAAGAATCGGAGACAATTAAGAAAATGAAAAGATAATAGGTGAAAAGGGTAAATAAATAGAAAATATATTTTTTATTTGTTTTTATATTAGATTCCGGTTTTGGGGTCCTATGTGCCAAAAAGTGATTTTTTAAAACCCAAATTGGCTCATCAGTTTTTATTAAGACTAAATTGACTACATGTGTTCATTTTAAAGACCAATTTGGTAATTGGGGGGTTATATAGGTGAATGAATTCCGACACTATTCTTAATCTATATATCTCTTTTGACCGTGATTGTTTTTGATTCTTACACAGTTCATTGCTCCTAGTCTTATTTTTACTTTTAACTACTCTCAACCCCGAGTAATCATTCGAATAAATTGATTAGGTTTAGCTTACGTAAAATTGGCACGAAATTGGAGTTGGATTTCCTGATTCCTCATGGATCAATTATTCTTTTATTACAACGAGTCAACCATATACTAGTGCACTTGCGAGCGTATCAACTTATAGTGTTTAAGATATTCTTCTAGTTAATGTCATGCACATACACATTCCAATTCACTGATCTATAGGAAAAGTCATGCATATTCATGATGGAACTTCAAAAACTGAATTATTGCAAGTAAAGGAATATCTTCTACGTATATACAGTAAAAGCTAACCTTTATCAAGGGAACAAGAGGGAGCTGAATCGATGTTGGATAACATCCAGGGTTAGCAACTAGCCGCGCATTCTGAATTTCTTGTCTCAATATTTCTGTTAAACCATACACAGCTTCTTCCTGGGTGCAGAAGAGAAAATTAGTCAAATACATAGATAAACAAATAAAAAAAAGGCAGCTGCTACATTGATAGCAAGCTCAAGGTTCTTAAAGATTGTCGGGAAATGTAAAACAAGGAAAATTACAACAGTACAAAAGAATGGAGCAATATATGAATCACTCTCATAATAAGAATAATCGTACTAGCTATATTCAAGTATATTTCATAATTTACTGAGTTAATTGGAAAGGTTCAAAGGTGCACTAAAATATATGGCAAGATATCTTTAATTGCATCTAAGTGATCAAAAGTTTAAGCAGGGTTAACTGGTTAAGAATGGGTAATTTTATCATTATATCCATACTGCAATACTAAGGCTATTTTACACCATTGCATACAGAGTAATGCAGAACAATACATGCACTGAAACCTATCTTATTCTTGCTAATTTAACCCAGCCACATTGCCTTTTCTCATGCTTGAATTGTTTATCTCAGGGGCTTAACAGTAAACTAAAATGACTATGGGCTTCTAATGACTTGATTATGAGTTTATGACCAAATAAAATTGGCTGATATGACCATGAAAATAGTACAAACAAATCTTCCAAGGTAAATAGCCATGCCTGTAATTCTTGTGCTCTATGTGGTTGACCATACCATTCTTCATACTCAGAAATATCTCGCAGTCGAAAGTCCTGCAAAACCATTCTCAGTTACTTTACATTGTCCAACATAAAGCACAGCTGAAGATACATAAAGTCTTTGAGAGGATGCACAGGATACATACTGCAGAAAGATCGACAACTTTTAACGAGCTAGGGAGAGCTTTTATTATATCCTGCCAAAATTTAAACAAGAAGGGAATATAAAGGCTACATAGTGAATATACCAAGGAAATCATAAAAAAGCATACACTTCATAGAGTGCAGACACCTCTAGCAGTTACATCATCAGTAAATTTAAAAGAATAGAAGAAAACAGTTCCTTAACTCCAAAAACACTTTTTGGTAAAATCATTTACTTCCCTTCATTAACTTCATTGGTCTCACTGAATCCAATTAGTATAGAGGAACACGTGCAAAAAGACTGAAACATACCTGTGTTGTGCCATGGGGCAAACAACAAAATACAGCATCAACATTTGAAAAGTCCGCATCTTTAACAGCAACCATGTTTGGCAAGTCCTGCAAACATAAAAGGAACCAATATATCTATGTTATCAATATGCAGAGCACCAACTAAAGCAGACCAAACATATAAACGAAGCAAAACTAATATCGAGAAAGCCATACTTGTGTAATCAAATGTGGAAATACTGATGCAATCGATTGACCAGCCTTTCTATCTGCAGTCATCACAGTAATGCCAAAGTGGGGGTGATTTGCCAGGAGCCGAACAATCTAGCTGGGAAGAAACAAAAATCAATAAGCGAAAAGCATCCATCTTAGAAATTACTCTTAAAAATTAAGATTCGTATGTAAGTAACATACAGTGTACTAAGCTCAAATTCTGTCACTGTAAGAGTCTCCTCTAAATTGGGTCCCCTCCAATTTTACCTGAGATCTATGCCTATAACCATGCTCAGGAGAGACATGGCTTGTGGAATGAGCTTTGTACTTTCGCTGGTGCCTATAGTGATCCCTGGATGGTCATGGTGACTTCAATGTCACTTTACTTCATCATGAGAGAGTGTCTAACTCTCCCCCAGCCCTTCAAGACATCCAAGACTTTTCTCATTGCCTCTCCTTTTGTAATCTTGTGGATCTCCCCTATAATGGCTGCCTTTACACCTGGTGCAACAAACAGATCCCTGAAGATAGAGTTATGTGTAAACTTGACAGGTTCCTTGCTAATGATAAGTGGCTACTCCAACAAATTCAATGTGCTGTAACTTTCCTCCCAGCTGGTATTTCCGATCATTCTCCCTCCTTGTGAATCATTGAAGAATCTTATGCTTCTACTCCTAGGACTTTTAGATTTCTTAATTGTTGGGCTGATGATGAGGAGTTTCTCCACCTTGTTACTGATGTGTGGTCCACTCATATTCCTGGGTGCAAAATGTTTCAAGTAGTCTCCAAACTCAAGCTTCTTAAGAAGAGATTCAAAGAATTACATGGCAAGAAGTTTAGCAATATTGGTCATTGGTGATACAGTGTCTAGTGCTGCCCAAGCTCATAAGAAAGTTCAAGAGGATCTTCAGTCTCAGCCTTTGGAATTTGGATCCTCAACTTATTCAACAAGAGAGGAGTACCCTTGAGCATTATATTAAGTTGAGAAGAGTTGAGGAACACATCCTTCACCAGAGGGCCAAATGTTTTGAAATTGCACTAGGTGATGATAATAGTGCATACTTTCATGCCAAAATCAAGGATAGGAGATCTAGATCTTCTATCTCAATGCTCACTGACACCCAGGGCAACTGTATTACTGATAAGGCAGCTATAGTAGATGAGATCTGCAATTTTTACAAGAAGCTTTTTGTTACAGCTCAGGCTACTACTACATTTGATGACACTTGAATCAAGAAGGGCCCCTGCCTCTCTCCTGATCAGCATACTGGCCTCCTTGCCCCTGTTTCTAATGAGGAGATCCTTTCAGCATTGAACTCTATGCCAAACAACAAAGCTCCAGAACCTGATGGTTATACTTCTTACTTCTACCCAAAGGCTTGACCTATAGTTGGAGGTGATATAAGTGCTGCTGTAATAGACTTCTTCAGAAATGGGAAAGTTCTTAAAGCTGTGAATGCCACTCTTGTCACTCTTGTTCCTAAGTGTGATAACCCTTCTCAGGTAGGAGAATATAGGCCCATAGCCTGTTGCAATATTCTCTACAAGCTCCTCACTAAAGTCCTTGACTCCTTGCTGACAGGGTTATTATGAGTCAACTGATCAATCAAGTCAAGGGTGCTTTTGTCCCTCAAAGAAATATCGCCTGCAACATTCAGCTTGCCCACTAGCTGGTTCATAGATATACAGGGAAGCAAATCTCACCAAGGGCCATGGCGAAGATAGACATAACTCATAAGAAAAGCCTATGACTCCATTGATTGGGGTTTCTAGGAGAAGATGCTCATCTCATTGGGGTTTCCTGAAAACTTCACCAAGCTTATCCTCTCATGTGTCAAAACACTGCTAGATTCTCCTTCAACATTAATGGGGGGATAGAAGGCTTCTTTCTGGGGAAGAGGGGGCTGAGGCAGGGGGATCCCATGTCCCCCTACCTCTTGGTTCTGTGCATGGAGGGCATGTCAAGATTACTTCAACAAGCTACTGAGAATCATCACTTCAGATACCACCCCAAGTGTAAGAGAATCTCTCTTACTCATTTTGTATTTGCTAATGATTTACTTCTGTTCTCCAGGGATGATGGTGAGTCTATCTCTTGCCATTCTTGGTTTTCTAATCAATTTGCTGGCATGTCAGGGCTTCAGGCTAATGAAAACAAGAGCTGCATATATTTTGGGGGTGTTACTAGTGATTTCAAGCTTCAAATTCTTCAATCAACTGGTTTTTGGAAGGTAGATACCTAGAGGTTCCCCTAAGTGCTTCTAAACTTACAAAAACTCTCTACAGACCATTGATTGAGAGAATAAAGCAACAGGTTCTTCATTGGAGCAACAAACTTCTCAGTTTTGCTGGAAGGCTGCAGCTTCTCAACGCAGTAACTTTCTCCTCTTTAGTATACTGGACATCCATATTTCTTTTGCCCAAAGATGTCATTTACTCTATTGAAAAATTTGTAGGAAATTTCTTTGGGGCAAGACTGATAAATCTCATCACTATGCTCCAATTAGCTCAACAACAGGTNAAGGATATATCCTATTGGAATGAGGCTGCAATGTCCAAGTGGATATGGATGCTCTTTAGGTGTCCTCATAATATATGTAAGCAGTAGATTGAAGTATACAACTACTGGGGCAGGACTTTTGGAGAGTTCAACCCTCTCAAAATTCAGCATGGGCTTGGAGGTCGCTCATCCACCTCAGAAATAAGCTTATTGATCTCAATGTGGGGGTTCAACAAGCTGAGAGTTGGATTGCCCAAAATGAAAACGGGGGAATATATCACCTGTCGTCAGGCTACAACAACATTAGACCCTCAGGCTCTATTAAGGGGTGGCACAAGATTATCTGGACTCCTGCTGCTAGACCCAGACATAGGTTCAAGCATGGCTTGCTATACAGGGGAGACTGCATACAAAAGTTTCCCTTTGACAAAGGGGTCCTACAGAGTTGCACCTGCACATTCTATGATGCTGTTATTGAGGATGGTAGCCTCCTACTCTTCCAGTGCCCTCTTTCCCATGAAGTCTGGTCAAATATCTTGAAGTGGATTGGTATTCTGAGAAGACCTATGAGTCTAGGAGCTGAATGGAGATGGTTAGCAGCTCATGTTAAAGGGAACAAGCCTATTTGCCAGTTGAGAAGGGCTGCTCTCCCTTCCACTATAGATGAGTTGTGGGCTGAGAGGGATAACAGGATATTCAGGGGACATAGCAGACCTGTCAACGCTATAGTTAGACAAATCCAGTACTCTTTGAGTATTAGACTCATTCATGCTTATGGGGACCAAGCTGAACAGGTGCTGAAGAATCTTAGCTAATCTGTTCTTGCTTTCCTGCTTTTTGGCTGTTTCTTTGAGTCCCGGTAACTGTATCTTTTTATAAACTTTGTGCAGGTGTATTGTTGGTCCTTCGGAAGGCACCACATTGGTATCCCTTTGGATTATGGCAAAAAAATTTACCATTTTTCCAAAAAAAAAAGCTCAGATTATTAATCTTCATACTAACTAACAATAAAAAAATGATGTACAAAGTGCAAAGTTGCATTTACAGATACTCTTTAATGCCCCCCTCCCCCGCCCTTCAGAAGCACCAAAATGGTGTAGCTATTTATACAAGAATTTCTCTTCCACAGCTTCGCCTCCCCATTCCGACCCCCATCAGCAAAAAGAAAAAAAAAATCTTAATGTTACAGTTCGAATTACAATAATGTCTGCTATGAAAATATTCATTCTAAGCCCAGCAGGATAGTAGCCAAACCCAATGCAGCTGGCTCAGTTCTATAATTTATAATACCATGCCGAGCTAAAGCATTATAACTGACAAAATCAATTCTTTTGCTAATCTACTCGTTCATAATTGTTTGATACCGATGATATGCTTTCTAAGATATATCATGAATTTACACACAAATGCATAATTAAGAGAAAAAATACCTTCCAAATAGTGAGAAAAAAGTTACCTCCGAACCCGTGTATCCACTAGCACCAAGAACACCAATGCGAACACTTTTCTGCAAATTGTTCTTCTCTGTAGATCGCAATGTCTGCGGGATTGACGCCACTGAACTACTACGAATATAAAACCTCCTCCCAACATTTCTACACTTGGGTTTTTCCTGCAATTATGAAGCAATTAGCATTCAATCAAGGGGCTGAAAATCACAAAAATACAAGAAACAGAAAGAGAGAGAAGGGATAACAGAAATGGGAGATTAGAACAGACCTTGAAAAAGCATGATTCAGCAACAAATGCCGAACTTAAACCAATGGAGCTCATTTCTAATGTATGATCGATTAGAGAGACTGCGAAGAACACTTTTTCTAGGGTTTTCAATCTCTACTCTAATTGCTGAAAGAACACGAGTGTTTCAGGTTTTTTCTGTTTTTGTGTTTTCTCAGCAGGTGAAGGACGCTGGGTTTGGGCTTGGTGACTAGTGAGGGAAGAGAGTGGGGTTTAGGGGAACAATTGGGGGGGAACAATTGGGGGGTTTGGGAAGCCTGATTTTGGGGTGTTTGGGGAGATGCGTGATTTTTTTCCCCCCCTCTTATATGAGGTGATTTGCCACGTTATTTTTAGCCTTTTGTTTTTTTAATATCGTTACACCAACTGCTACTTCGCTCGTAATTTTTTTCATCCTCCCGTTTTTTCTTCTCTTCTCCATCAAGTTCTTCTTCTATTATTCATCTTCGATCTGCTTGTTTCTTCTTCGATTATATGTTTCAATTTCAGACATCATAAGCCCTACGTCTGATTATAACTCTGCAACTACAACTTTGTTCACTTTATTGTTTCAGATCTGATTCACTGGCAAAATTAGATTTGGAAATCACAAGTGTTATTGATTACTTAAAAGGCAAAGCAGATTCATGCTCCGAGAAGTACTAATTGGGTTTGTTTATGTTGTCTCGTGTTGTTCCGGAAATTCTCAATGATTCTCGAACTTGATTTGTCGAGAAACACTCGTCATACCACAACTACCAATTGGGTTTGTTTCTATTGATATATACTAATGGATTCGGCAAAGTTACTTGCTGGAATTAGTTTGAAAAGTAATTGCTTTGAGTGATTGGGTGGAATTGTTTCGTGCGTATTGGTGGAATCACTTTGCATGCCAATGTCCTTATTCTTTTGGTTATATATTGGTGCTGGAGTATATAATTATCCGGTGCTTTGATTTTATTTTATTGTCGTGTCTTGTGTGTTTGTATTGGCTACAAAAGTGGTACGGCTAGTAATAAAATTACTAAAATTAGTACTAATAAAAGTGGTGCTCTGAGCAAGAAAATTGATACGAGTAATTATAAAATTGGTATTTGAAGCAATTACAATAGTCCAGGTAGTAATAAATGTGGTATTGTAAGTAAGAAAAATGGTACCAATGATAGAAAAAGGGGTATTATGAGTTAATAAATGGGTAGTGGGAGCATGAAAATTGGTATTATGAGCCAAAAAAAGTGGTAATAGTAGGAGCATAAAAAGTGCTACTTGTATTTTTAGTACTTTTGTAAGATACAACTATTGGGAGCCAAAAATTGGTATTATGAGCAAAAAAAATAGTATTGGGAGTATGAAAAGTGGTACTGATAATTTTGAAAGATATTTGTATTGTAAGTACGACAAGTGATGTTCTGAGCAATAAAAGTGATACTAGGAGTACGGAAAGTGGTACTCGGATCATGTGATAGTAGTACTTTTGTAAGATACAACTATTGGAAAACAAAAATTGGTGTTAGGAACATGAAAAGTGGTATTGGTAATTTTAAAGATACTTGTATTACGAGTACGACAAGTGATGTTGTGAGTAATAAAAGTGGTATTAGAAGTACGAAAAATTGTGAGCAATAAAAGTGGTATCAGAAGTACGAAAAGTGGTACTTAGAGCATGAAAAGTGGTAGTATAGTAGTACTTTTGTAAGATATAACTATTGAGAGCATAAAAATTGGTATTCTGAGGTAAAAATAGGGAAAATTTTCAAAAAGGGTACCTTACGTTTAGTGTAATAATAAAAATGGTGCCTAACATTTACCTATTCCCATTTAGGTTACCCAACAATTTGAATTAATTCTCATTTAGGGTTCGATTGGCTGACACCGTAAAAACTTTGTTAGAATTTCTAAAGTTTTGAGACAATATTCAATCCAAGAGGGGTTTCCTTTAAAACATGGGAGGAGTTTGAAAAATAAGTATTGAGCTACTTGTAAGAGGGTGAAGTAGGTTGAAAATGATCCACAAAAGGAAGAAGTAGAGGCTGAAAAACTTCCATGTAGGGTTTATACTTTATTACTTGGTGATGATATAACATTTCAGATTCATAGAGAGGAGCGCACTTGCACAAGATTAGACATGAATTGTTAGAAAAATAATAGTAATATGAAATTAGTTGAATAAATAAATAACACAAAATAATAAGAGAATAAGGTAAGAGATCGCTGGCCTCAATAAAGCACGTCTAGTACGCTGTCCTAAGATCGTTGTGCCTCCCTACACGCGGGTACAACCGGCTAACTAACGACCCCAAGATACGACAATAAGGCTCATAGCAATCGACTCCTCTATGTGCGTGTCCACAAGAAGTATGGTATGAACTAGCCAAACTTTGTCACCAAAAACCAAAACCACAAAAGTATTTGAGTATTTTTGTTGTAAAAGACAAGTGGGAGATGAGAGTATATCTTTGTATGTAGTAGTGTGTGTTGGGTTTCATTCTATGCCATTGTTTATATAGGCTCTAGGATTGTAACCCCCACATACCCAAAATAATGAGCATTATTCTAATATTAAATTTAGAAGATTACAAGTAATCAAAGTCATTAAAAATAGAGAATAAAAACTAAAAATTTAATACATAATAAAATTGAATTTTGAAACTTAAATTTTCCAACAATCCCCCACAAGTCTCAAAATTCATTTTAAATACATTTTTAAGTAGGTGACTTTATATTGTGCAATGGGCATATGAACCTTGCGGGTTTGATCATATGCTTAGTGTTGGTGAATCTCTATCCAAAGGATCCATAGTGACATAGTCTTGAACTAGGCCCTTGTGAAAGGATATGAATTCACCACACATAATATTGGCTTAGGCTAGTTCGAAGCGGATTGCGCTCTTAATGGCCATGCGCATGTATCTTGATTCTCATGGGAGTCTTTCGGGAATAGCCCAATCCCAAAGTCGCAGCCTCACGACATCCCCCACTTAGATGAGTCCTCCAAGGGTGTATGTGACCCACACCACGCATGAATTCTTGCCTCGGCTTCATTAATAGTTTATTTCAACTCAACCTAACATCACACTTTATTGAGCACTTCGCCATAGGGATAGGTATTTAAAAATAATATT
>BSSO01003205.1:0-17059 GCA_030267885.1 Mesembryanthemum crystallinum | reverse complement strand
ATGGTTCGGACCAACATAAACCCCACATTACATATCACATGTAGTTGTTTGTACCACTGTTCTATTCTATTCTATTTTAAATCTATACAAAAAAATAACAAATCTGGTCTGTCACCATGTGACCGGATCGCTACCCATTTATAGACTACTACTATTTTGTACCGTCCAGATTTACACGTAGGCCTAGGCCCACAACCCTACCCTACTCATACCCTACCCCACCAGCTAGGCCTATTTTTAGGCTTCTCTTCTCACAGTCATAAATCTGAGTTTGCTGGCTGCCTCCTCTTTTTTCTCTCCTCAAATCTTCATCGATAGCGCCACCAACAACAACCCCCAGATTATCAAAAGAGAGAGGAGAGAGAAAAAAAAAAAAAAAAAAAGAGAAAAAGCGCTACAATTTTTATCTTCACTTTTCGCTGATTTCGCTCAGCCCAATAGAAGGTTCCACTGCTTCTCCTCTACCTCAATTTTCTCTCTCCTTAGACTAATGGCGCACTTTTTGATGATAGATTAATTCCTTCATTTTTTTTTTTCTCTGATCTTGACAAAGCTTTATTTTTGGTTTTTAAGTTACTAATAGTTGTCAATGCAGTACTTATAAGAATAGTTCTCAATTGCGCTTATCATCGGTTTTGAATTTCGTTTTAGTTTTGGTTTATTTTTTCCGCTTGCTGATTTGCTTTGATTTGAAATGTGTCTTCTCTGCAGGTGAATTTCAATCGGAATTGTGGTTTTCAGGTATGTTGTAGATCGATATAGGCGAAGATTCTGTTAAGATTGGAATATTCTTGAATCTGTTGCTTTATTGTTGGTAAAATTCTGTTGTATTTTGGTTGTTGAAATCTGAGTTTGATGCTAACTTTTTGTTTTTTTTTGTTTTTTTTTTTTTTTTTTTTTGTGTGTGTTTTCGCAGCGAGGAGAAGTAGAAACGATGAAGAATTCGATGTCGGATCACGACTTTTACATCGACAGTGACGACGAAGAGCGAGAGAGATCAGATGAAGATGAAGGAAATGATTCAGATTCATCCCGTTCGTCATTGGGTGATCGGCAGCAGAGCAAACCAAATTCATATACTACTGCTTGGCCTCAGAGTTACCGGTAAAAATTCTCTCTCTTGCTCATCAGTTGATGTAAATGCAAGTGTTGCAGATTGCAGAGCATATTGCACGTGAAACATGGATTACTCCCTCATTTACTCCCTACGTATTAAATTATGTGCCGGTTTGACTAACTTTATGTATTGAATTATTTGCGGGTTTGACTAATTTTTTTTTTTTAATTAAATTATTTGTCGGTTTCGCACCAATAAAAAATAAAAAAATTTGTCGGTTTTATTAACTTTTCATGATTTGGTGTCGCATGTGTGCTAATTAATAAATGCTTGGAGGGTAGTATTGGTATTTAAAAACACACTCTTTGAAACAAGGACAAGGAGCAATGTCAATACAATCAACTTTTAATTTCATTCCAAGTACAAATAGTTTGAAGGGCAGTACTGCAATTTCACTCATCTTTTTTGCGCTGAAATTCTACAATGACAATCTGTTTTGGACAAAAAAAAAAAAAAAAAAAAACTCATCTTTTAAATGACAATCTTTTGTGGAATGCGGGATAACTTGTGTCCTGCCTTACAGTCTTAGTATTACAGCCAATTGAAACAAGCACCACCATCGTTGTCGCCACTACGCAGTAAGCAGCCCTTGTCAGTGACTAGTTTTTGCTCACTTGTTTTGACTTTTGATTACCACTTAGCAAAATAAATATAGAAATAGAGATTTGTTTCATAAATCATACATGTGTTGTTTAGGTAAGCCTTCTTAATTTGAATGCAACTTTTGGAAATGTTATTTCTCCTTCATTAATTCATTACCATGTATACACGAGTAGCTATTTATATTTTAGGTAACAAATCAATGGGAATGGTAATGAAAAGTTAAACAAGGGAAATTTGCCTAGAGAATTCTGGATAACTATGTGAGCATAGTTATCATGTGGTGTTCGAACTGATTTACTTCTCATAATTTTGTTAATGTGGAAGGAGGTGCATGGGTATAGAATCACAATTATTACAGTACAAAGGAACCAAAAGATGGTTGCCTAATAGGGACTCTTCTGTTTTTGTGTTCTTGTAACCTTGTTACTGTGGTAGAGTTCTTCTTCCACAGTAAATGTATCTTCTTCCACACCACTGCATAAACCAGCATTCAAAGAACAAATGAGTAACTTTCAGTACCACTATTGCACAAAAGTATACTGACCAGGTTTCTGAATCCTCATTTTCTGTAACCTATCAATGGCAACATGCATCCTGCAGCTTGGCACTACTTCTAGGTTGTACGTCTCGAATATGTTCTGATTCCATGGAGGTGACCATAGTATACCAACTAACACCACATCAACATCTCTCATCCTCTTGTAGACATCACTTTCGTAAACTGCTACATTGGTTGCGGATTCCCTTTTCATAATAATTTTTTTTGACAAAGCAAGCTACTTGCAAGGGCATGATAGCGTTCTGAATTCCCAAGTAATAGCTGCATAAATCTTTGTACCGCCATGTTCTCCTTCAGAAACAAGTTTTTCAATAGCAGCCATGTTCCAACATTCCAGGTTGGAGATAACCAGCCCACCTTTCTCTGTTGGCTTGCAAACATGATCCCATTCATTAGTACTCTGTGGCAAGGAATACACCTCCCATCCTGACAAAGCTTCATATCTTAGTAATATTTTTAATAATGGACTTGAAAAGCAGGGAAAGCTGAGCCCAATATGCTTGCATTGCACAATTCTAGGGACTCAAATCCGCGTGCTAAAATATAACTAACTTCACAAGACTGTGAGATATTCCATTGTAACTTGCAAATATTTCATTAACATTCCCAATAATAGTTTACCTGGAACCAAATGAAACGACAGTGTATCAAGGGGATAAAATGGAAAGCGGACACTTGTAAGGAAAAGGAAATTATTTGGTGCTCTAATAATGCTGAACTTATGTGTTGCATTCTCTTTCTTCAATGCAGCATTCCTTTTCATGACTGAATTTTTTTAACTGTTCTGAAGCTATTTGGTATTCTGCTGCTGCAATCTTTATGAAATTTTTGGTATCAAGCATTTTGGTTCATTAACCTTTGTGAGCATGTGAGCTGCTAAATGAGGAAATCTTTCTGATGCATCTATCTTTGATCCTTGAAGCTTTATCTGTTTGAGATACTTGGGATTCAAGTAATTGAAAGCTTCATTAGTTCACATTAACTAAGCACAGTAACAAAATTTTCCAGATCTTACGTGAAAAAGTTGCTGTTAAAATTGCATTTGTTTGATCCAGTGTGAAAGTCTTATCAGTTTATTGTCACATTTACTGTCTTAAACCAAATCAGATCTTTTTAAAAATGTCAAGCAGTTACCCTTTTCTGCTCAAAATATTGATTGTTACTGCAAGATTTAGCTTTGAATGGTATGCTGGGATTTTATGCATGCTCCAAATACTCATTTATGCTTAAATTATATTTCAGGCAATCCATTGATTTGTATAGTAGTGTGCCATCACCCAATATTGGATATCTGGCCACTTCGTCACTATCAAGGTTTGGTAGTTCATTTCTGTCCTCATCATTAACGCAGAGGCACGCTTCTGAAATAACAAAGCCCCTCTTACCAACACAAGCAGATGGACAACAACAACATCAAAGGCTTAGCTCTCACTCTCTACTACCTCCTGTTCCGTCGAGAAAGCCTTCTAATTTAAGGAAGACAGGTTCTGAGCACAAAGCATCTAGAATCTCACATGAACTGCCAATTTCTCGACAAAGTACATTTGGACAAGCTGTGCTGAATGGTTAGTAGTGCAGTTATTTGATCCTATAATCTCTCAACCTGGTTTAGTGCTTCAAGTAAATGCTACTGTATGAGATTTATTGACAATGTTATATAATCCGAAATTGTGTTTGGTTTTGCATCTCTATTTTTTCAACCTTTTATCTTCCTTGGGACGTTTTAACAATTTGAGAGATCTTCACTTGAATTTAAACTTTTTTCCAGGAAAGTAAAACATATAGTAACATTTTTGTTTCCAGGGTAACATGAAAAATTGTTTTCACATACTTGTGCATTGCAGCTTGCTAGAAAATTGAGTAGACGTTGCCCCTTGTATAAGTTGTATTAGTATTACAGCTTAATTCTTACATGTGATAATATTGTTTTAACTGTTGTCACTGGTTGAAGGGAAGAGATCCCTTGTAAGAAGTAGCTCGCTTAAATCACTTGCATGTTGTTGAACCGCATAAATGATTACGTGTCTCCTAGACAGTGTCCCTAAACCAACTAATGGTCTTTATGCTGGTGTTAACAGGCATGAATGTTTTGTGTGGAGTTGGAATACTTTCTACCCCTTATGCTGTTAAGGAGGGAGGATGGCTTGGTCTTATTATACTGCTACTCTTTGCTGTGCTTTCTTTCTACACCGGACTTCTTTTACGTTATTGCCTAGATAGTTCTCCTGGGATGGAGACCTATCCAGATATTGGTCAAGCTGCATTTGGCAGAATTGGAAGATTTGCTATCTCGGTATGTGTTTCCTTAAAAACTCTTTCTCACTTATTAATTAATTGACGATTCACATTATTTCCATGATACTACCAATCTAGAAATGAGAGTGATGAAGAAAATTATAATTGGATGAGTTCACATGATATTGAGAAACTGCAAACACCTCCTCTTATTCGGTAATGCTTGGCAGAGTATTATGACAAGGTGGGTGGATTAATGATTTCCTATCTTATACTTAGGATAATGTTAGCTCTCTGACTCTGTCAGAGTAATCCTAGTGAATTCAGCTGAAGAATTTAAGGCATTAGAAAAGATCTATGTACAGGTAGTTGAGATTGCTGATAAACAAAATTGATTCTAAATTTCACTTTGAGCTATGATGTCGGATGGAATTGATGTTCTGTCTGACGGCTATTAACTGCTTTTCAATTTCACAATTATACATTATTATTTACAGTGTTATTTACTTTGACTTCATATGGAATTTTTCACTTTGGAAGGTGATACTGCTTCTGGATTCGTCAATTATACATCACTATTCTGCTGACTTCATTGACTGTCTGAGCATAGTTTTTATTGCTTTCCTCTCATTATTTCTAAAGGAAAGAGTTAACAAGATTCTTGATGCCAAATCTAAGGATCTGTATGCAGTGAATGATGAAAATTGAGGGTTCTATAATTGAACGTATTACTTGTTGGTTGCTGACTCTGTTTTTCTCTCATTTCTGCCCTGCAGATTATCCTCTACGTGGAATTATATGTAAGTAAAACTATCCATGGTCAACCCTTTGTAAATGTTGTGCGAATATTTTACTTGCAAATATGGTTCATTCACCCTTGTTGCTCTTGCTCATATTGCTTTTTGTGAGCGGTAATTTTGAGTGAACTGTCTAACAACCTGTTTCCATCATTTGTTTCCTAGTGCTGGTTGGTTGTTTCACTGTCACAGTCTTATTGTCCTCTGACTGACACATGCTGTCACTTTCCTTTTCCTTCTCCATGTGGATGGTATGTCCAATGTTGATCCTACATCAGTTAGAGACATAAACTGTAGTCTGATTCTGACTTTCAATAGGCAATTACTTGATGTTTTTACATCTTGTATGTGGCTGTTTTGAAACATCGACACTAATTTTATCTCATAACTGCTAATAAGTGACCAGCACTGTGGTAGAATCTTCTCTTTTCCCCTCCTATTGTTGACTAACTTTGTATAACCTAATCAATCTTAAAGTGTGAGCATTATTAACCATTTCTATTCCTGACAGCTTATATTAGGGATAAGTAATTATCATTGTGAGGAAAGAAAGAAAGAAAAAGTGATTGGTAATTTCATTTTGAATACCTGTTCTAAGTTTCAAGTACTTGAATTGAATGTTTCGCCAAGAATGTGCTGACAGTAATCAATCTCTTGATATCTGGAGTCCAATTGTTGGCTGTCTCGAGCTGGGAGAGTGTTGGAATAATGAATTTAACCAATCAGTTTTTATGTTGAGTACTACTTCTTTGAATTTAAGCAACTAGATGGAAATTGATTTGAATTTTGAATTGAAAAAAATTATAAGACTTGGGGTTAATCTTGTTTTTCTTTCCAGGAATTTGATTGCATGGAAGTGGATATATATGAAAGGAAGATATTAATGTAGATAAGATATTGGTGATTCTTTTGTTGAGACATCAATGCATAATAATGTATTTTCTTTCGACAGGCATGTTGCGTGGAATACATAATACTGGAGAGCGATAACTTATCATCATTATTCCCAAATGCACATTTGTCTCTTGGTGGATTGGAGTTGGGTCCCCACCGTCTGTTTGCATTAGCAACCACTCTTGCTGTACTTCCTACTTGTTGGCTGCGTGATCTTAGCCTTCTGAGTTATATATCTGGTAAGGATGCATACCTTGCATTTTCTATTAAAGAGGGTGATAGAGTCTCCAAATCTAGGGAGATGCTTTCCTCCTCATGCAATCCCACACTATCGTATATTGTTATCCCAGTGCTTATCACTAGGCTCTTGCCTATGGGGTGTTTTGGGGGCTTATATAAGTAGACTTATCCCTGTAATTGGAAAGAAAGATGTTTAATTAGATGTGTCACACTTGGTTGGAGTTGGAGACGCACTTAATGGCATTACACTTCACAGTAGAAAGCACATGACCGATAACTTCAGTTTGACATTTGATTTACTCCATTAAATCCTAGCTGAAAATTGCCATGTTAAAGCTCAGTTGAAAATTGCAAGAAAAAATAGGAATATAATGGCCAAAATACTTTGCTTATAACGTAACATTTTTCTCTTGGTCCTCTCATGGCATCATATTTCGAGAGTTGTTCTTTCCTCAAGATATCATGCTTGTTTGGTAGCATGAATCTACTTTTGCAATGGAGAGAAGACTATGTAATGGCAGGCTGCGATATGTTAGATCAATGACTTATCAATTATCATTTGTCCATAATATATGAGCAAAGTGTGCATTTATGGCAATTCCATTCACTGTTTGATATTCTTAAATTTCCAGCTGGTGGAGTCATCGCATCAGTATTGGTAGTCCTATGCTTGTATTGGGTTGGCATTGTAGATGAAGTTGGTTTTGTTGGCCATGGATCAACTCTAAACCTGTCAACTCTTCCTGTTGCAATTGGTCTTTATGGTTATTGCTTTTCTGGACATGCTGTATTCCCCAACATTTATACTTCGATGGCGAAGCCAAACCAATATCCTGCTGTTCTTTTGACCAGGTAACTTATGATGAGTAAGATTCTTACAAACGTCACACATTTAGGCAAATAATATATAAAAGGGCTTGGTTTCCCAGATCCTACATGGCTGTTTCAATGGTGTCATCTATGTTGCATGATTACATCTAATTAAAGCATTTCGTTTGATTGTCAATTTGTGTCAGGCTACTATATTTGAGTCTTAGGGACGATGAGGCTTAGTCTATAATGAGATGGTATATGATTTCTTGATCATTAAAATCAGTTACTAAGCTCATTGCATCTTAAAAGATGTTAGTACTTTCTATATGTATAGGCCGTGACGATTGATGTACAATTGATGAAATTTGTTTCTTTTTTGATCCATAACTTTTTGTGACTGCAATTACATGTTATGTTTCATGATTAGTGTTGTAGCACCATATCATATTCGGGTGTCTATAGGTTGGTTTGAAACAAAGAGTCTGAGTAAATAGTCTTAATAAATCTTTTTTGGCCAAAAATTCGTCATGGAAGTGAGTGCGCAAATTTTTATCCCTTCTTTTGTGTTCTTGGTTTCTGTGTAGTAGTCATATAATGGCTGAGGATGCTCTAATGAATAGTATGTTACTGCAAAATTTCCTTATCCCATAATGTAATCAAGATTTTTTGTTCACTATACAGTTTTGCTATATGTACTACTATGTGTGTTGGAGCTGCTGTCCTTGGATATCTGATGTTCGGTGAATCAACAGAATCACAGTTCACGCTTAACATGCCCAAGAATTTGGTGGCGACGAAAGTGGCCGTCTGGACCACAGTACGTTATTGACACTAAGCCTCTACTTTCTCTGTTTTCCATTTTCTAGTTGCAAAACATATCAAAGTGAGAAAGAAATGAATAAATTGAGTGGATGAATGACGTAAGTACATGGTTTTTGGAGAAAGGTGTGCATAATCAAAGTAATTGGTGCTTTATATGATAATCACTTGGTAATGATGGGATACACCTTATGTTTACTTGCCGTGATTGAGGAGATTGCTTAGGCTTGAATTGAGGCTTGTAGTAGTGCAATGTCTAGCAGTTGGAAAGGGTGTAGGAGATAGTAGAACATTGCTTTGAGCTTGTCTGATCAATGTTTGTCTCGCGCTCAAAGCTCAATTCTCCTGCTTTACATGCTTCTATGGAACTTGTTTCCATGCTAACTGCTTATAGAAGAAACTAAAAGTGCATACTTGTAAAGGCCGGTAAGGAGTTGTCCCTATACCTCTCCGTTGGACTAGAGTAATGCATTTTAAGGGAACAATCGGGTCAAGTCAAACCAACTAAAGAAGGTTCTTCCCAGCCTCTCCCAAGTCCCATAAATAGTTACTAGAAACTCATTAGACTGATAGTTTTACCATCACGTAATGTAATTGACCTTCTAGTTATTGATTAGCTAACCAAGTCTGTCTCGTCTTTCCAAGTTGGCACAATGTACAATTTGATAATTGATTTTTTCCCCCTCATTTATGAGTCATCAACATGGTAGATCTTTTACATGCATCCATTTCTGACCAAGTACCATACAAAAGATGTGTTATTTAATATCATCCCATGTCGTTAGATGTCACAACAGCAACATGCTAGATATTTCTTTCTGCTGAAATCATTCACTCCTTCACAGTTTGGTGTGTGTGTGTGTGTGTGCAGTGACATTTTTGTTTCTCATGCTACTTTTGTGTGAAAGCATTGTTCGTGAACTTCACTGTTCATAATGGGCATATTTGTTGTTGAACCAAATATATCCAATATTATGCTATCCTACTTTTTACACCGTGGTAGATGGATGCTAAAATCCCTTAGATACCATTGCTTGAACTTTTATAGGAAACCGTCAATTTGTTATGCCTTCATCTATCTTTACTTTTATAGCAGCCTTTTCCCAATTTACTTGTTCATTCTTATGATCGTGGCTTTGTTTCAAGTGCTTTTTTTTTTTGTTCTTTTCTATTCTAAAGACAATGTCAAATGAGGGTACTAACTTTATTTACTGGTTGTTGGTTGCAGGTTGTCAATCCATTTACAAAATATCCTTTACCTTAGTTGTGATGGAGAAAATTCAATGCATTGTTTATATCTTCCAACCACAACAAGACATGAAGATTTTGAGACAGTTCTTCTGGGTACCTTCAGGTTTTCAAAATCCCTTGAACACTAATACATACACACTAAGTGCATATATCATCTTGAATTATGTTAGCATTTACCTTTCAGATACTTTGCAACTATGTTATATGGAATTTCCTATAGAACCAGATGGCAACGAAACATACCCTTTTCATTAATCACTTTTGTATCCATAAGATGTTGAGTAGAACGAAAAAGTTAACGTTGTTATCTAATTTCAACAATGAACACAAAAATGCTTTCATTTTTGTTTTGGAAAAGACCTAAAGGTACCTAGTTGAATAATTCAAGTTCCATATACAAATATAGATGATACAGGTTATTGCACTTCCAGTTTTTGTTCCTCAAATGTACATAATTTCCTTAATGATACCTACATATGCTTTGACCATGTCGCCTGTGGCCATGAGTCTGGAGGAGTTGGTACCATCTCGCCAATCTCACATCTATGCGATTTTCATTAGAACAGCTTTAGTCGTATCGTCCTTATTGGTCGGCCTTGCTATTCCCTTCTTTGGTAAGTTCAGTTCTGTACATTATGCTTATTCTCATAACTAAATTCTGGAATAAGTTTTCATCTGACCTTACTTGCATTCTATACAACCTTTTGCAGGTCTAGTAATGGCATTGATAGGATCATTACTTACAATGCTTGTTGTAAGTTCTCTTCACATTTCTTTATTATTTTGTGTGGCATTTTGTAGAAGAGTTCTACATAATAATAAATGGTTCATTAGATATAGAAGCTCATCTATATAGACAAAAGTCACAAAACTGCAAAAGCCTAAAGTCTACTTAGGGGCTACTTTATACAACTTGACCCATTTTAGGAATGACTTTTCACAATTTAGTGGCTACTTTTATCAATTTAGGGGCTAAATTTTACGACTTAGGGTAATTTTATAAAGTTACTAATAAGATATAAAAAATAGCCCCTAATTGGCTAAAAATAGCCCATAAATTGTGAAATACCACCATTACATTGGGTTATTTAACGATTAGACGGTTATATACAAGAATTTGTGAAAGAAGATATAACGAAAAAGAATAAAAGGTTTTCTTTCCAAATAAAAAGGGGCAATGGGATAAAAAGACAAATCGTTAGGTACCTTAGAGGTGCACTACAAAGAGTAAATATATATCTTTATGTTAAAAAGTCAAAAAAGACATTTAAACTTATTCATATGGAGAGAATCATTTTACTCGCTAAGGTGCACTTATAGTGTCTCTAATGGGGCACTAATTCAAAATATATGCAAGCCTACCCTCACCTTCAAATTTGTAGACAACATATTTCCTTTATACCTTTAAATTGATTAAAAATAAATAGACATGTTATTTCAGGACTAAGTGACTTAACCTGATTTATTATTGTCAGACTTTAATACTGCCTTGTGCTTGCTACCTAAGCATCATGCGAGAAAAGGTGACATATTTTCAGGTATGATTTTATTTTATCTTTTATAATTTGCTCTGTATTTGGTAATTGAAATGTCATTTAATGCTTGCATTACTTGTTATTAGAATCTGTCATAGAGGTTATATCTAACATGTGCGTAAATTGTTGTTTGGACTTAAATGTCATATCATTAAATTTAATAGTTTTAGGTTATGCAAAAGTTATCACAGTTTTAAATAGTTGGTCTTCTTCTGATAAGGGTTCAAATTCTAAGTTGATCATTTCACTAGTACAAATCTCTTATGTCATATTTATCAAAAAATAGAGAGGGGAGAGTTCTATAATGAATAAGGGTATCTTGGACCACTTGAGTCATATTTTAGGGTGTTGAGCCTTAAAGATGTTTGGGGGTGCGGATAATGTCAAGGAAAAAAATACTACTTCCAAGGAAATTATGTGTTCTTGCCATGGAGAAATACACATAATTTGCATGGAAGTAGTATTTTCTTCATTCGCATTATCCGTGCCCATGTTTAGGCTCGAGTGTATGCAAAAGAGTTGAAGGCCTTAATGGAGTCTATAAGTTAGGCAACTTGTTTGTGTATACATTTCATCCAACCACTTCTACACCATGATTCTTGTGTAACCATTTTCTTTTTTGGAAAATGCTAGAAGTTTTCATTAATACCATCATCCAACGGACGCCAATGTGGCGCCTTGGGAGAGCCAAAAGAAACAGCCAATGTATCAGTACAAACTGCTCACAGCAAGAGCATCAAATGTGCATCACCATACACATCCCATTACATCATTCACCATTGAACTATACAATCTAACAAAGATATTAAACTGGATCCAGTGCACAATCTGGTGAGGACAGTAGCAGCTAATGAAGCTCTCCAGGTTTTATACACAGTAGTAGCTAATGCAGCTCTCCTCGCTTTAGCTTGAATGTTTCTGCCCTTCACTTTATCATAGAACCAATGAAGCTCATGCTTTAGACTAAGAGGTTGTCTAAAGATGCCCAACCAATGAAGCATAGCTCTCTGTATCTCCTTAGCAAACTCACATTCAAAGAAGAGGCGAGATAGCTCATCAGGGCCTCTCCTGCAGATGGGGAAGCAAGAAGGAATTGGCAGTCCTCTTGCCCTAAGGTTATCTGTTGTGCCATCAACTTGTTGTAGGAAGCAGGCCATAGTATAACACTATGCTGACACTATGCTTTGGGACTGTGAATTCTTCCCAAATGGTGTTCTCCCATCTACATTTCCTCCCCTTGTGTCTCAGGAAATCATAAGCCTTAGTGACCAAAAAAAATTTCAGTTGGAGCCCATGAATTCACCAGTGCTTCTACAGCACTCTTAGAGCCAGCTAAACCCATCACAAGATTTCTAACATGTATCAACTGCGTCTATCCCCATAAGCTACTCTTCTTAGATGAGTGTTGCTATATTCTGTCATGCTTGAGGTAATAGGCCAGAGCCCATTTAACCCACAAGGACAGTTGATTATTCTGAATTTTCCATACCCGTTTCACTTCCAGAACTTTGTTCCAATTGAAAGCCTCTTTTATATTTAGGCCACCTTCTTTCTTGGCCCTACATATATCACTCCATGCCATGAAAATTGTTTTCTTTTGCCCCTCCCCTCTACTCCAGAAGAGATCTCTACAGATCTTATTTACTTGCTCAATACAGTGATGAGGCAAAGTAAGACAGAGCCCTAGAAGTTCTGAATGCCAAACATAGCTGAATTTATTAACTAGATCTTACGTGCATAATTGAGTAGTTTTCTTGTCCAGTAGTTTACTTCTTCCTCATCTTCTCAACCATGGGCTGGCACATGGCTACTGAGAATCTAGTTGCTGTAAGAGGTATTCCCAAGTATCTAAAAGGGAAAGACCCCTCACATAACTCAGAGAGCTGCATGATTCTATGCCTTGTATCCACATCCACTCCACAACGTAAATAGATGTCTTCATAGCATTGGCATGGAAGCATGAAAAGTTTGTGAACTGTTCAAAACAGGTTACAAGAGTCTGCAGAGAACTAGCATCTCCCTGCTGAACATCAGCAAATCATCAGCAAACAGTAGATGATTGAGATGTATTTTAGCACACTTGGGATGTTTTTTGAACTTGCTATCATCATTGATCCCCTCAGCATTCTTGAGAGTACTTCTATGGCTAGAACAAACAAGTATGGGCTCATAGGGTCTCCTTGGCACACACCTCTTCTACCAGCAAAGTAGCCCTCAATGGTACCATTAATCCTCAAAGAGAACATAGGGATACTTATACATGCCATCATCCTCAATTGGATTTCTAGAGAAACCTCTTGAGGCTTTTGTGTTACCATTTTCTACAACCAAAAATCTTTACTAATGTATTATGGACTCTCTATGCCCTACGAAAAAGTGAGCAATGCATCCACCCCTAAGTGGCTAGGCAAAGTGGTAAGAGCTCTGAGATATATTCTATAGGTCCCTAGTTCAAGTCCCCTTAGTGCTACTGGAGGTTTTTCCAAACCGTTAACTTCAGGGCCCATGTAATTAGTCGAGCAAAGCTTGAATACCCATGTCATCTAAAAGAAAGTGAGCAATGCTCCATTTATTGTTGAAGTTTTTGTGTAGCGGAATAGCAATGGACCCAAAATATTTCGTTCATAATATTCAAAATATATTTTACAACAATATTTGTGTACACTCATAATTTTCTTCACTCACAATCTTTCTTGGTGAGAGCACTTAGCTCCACCTTATCTTACCTCTCAAATCTTTTGTGAGAGCCCCTTTCTCCACACTCCAGTCCACAGTTTCTACAACACTCTAACTCTCCTTATATAGACTCTCTAAATGGGCAGGGTATATAGATATTCCTAACCTTTCACCTTTCGTCTAGATTTTTCTACTAATTAAACTTTTAATTTATTGGCTCTCTAGAATAATCTAATATCTTAGATCTTTTCCTATATTTTTCTAGATTAATCTCCAACATTTATATGTATTATATTGTATTTTTCGATAGGGAGAGGTAGGCTAATCTTATATGATATGATTTATGAACGTGTTATTTTTAAGCATACTTGTAGCTCAATTTGTCATAGGTAAAAACCCATGTGAGTTGTCACTACTATTTACACTCAATTATAACTCAAATTGCTATGGCTATCTGGCATTTCATTATAGAAGGAGTGATATAATAATATGGTCACCTAAGAGATCCATAAAATACGAGAAAAAGAGGTTAATGGTGAGGGTGGAAATTTGGGATGACTCATATGCGAACCTACTTGTGAGAAATATTAATGTATATGACTACTTAGAGTTGCGCGGACATAGAGTGTTGAAGAGTGAGAAAGGGGGAGTACATCATCAGATGTTTCATATTACAGGGAAAAAAATAACGAAATTTGTGTAATTGTACTATTCATCCATGTATCTATTTATTCAAGGGTCTTAAGCTGTGACTTTGTTATGATTTTAGCTCAAAACCAGTAATGAGTATCCAACCCAAGCAAATTGATGTAAGCCATTGTTCTCAATAACCCACTGAATATTCCATGCAATACTTAAAGGATGTGAGATCTAAATTGAAGTATAGGTCTTCTTTTAACAAGTAAGCCAAAAATTTCTAGAGATCCAAAATGTTTCTCTAGGTCTTAGTAGCTTAAAAGTATCGTGTATTCTCAAGTGTACTTGAGTGACTCTGTCATATTGTTATATACAATGTTAGCTTTGATAAAGGTTTAGATATAATAGTCACCATGTTTAGTGATGCCTAATTGGTGGGATAGATAAGTTGTAGGACCCTCCTTAATCACGTCCAAATCAATGTGTGTCCTCTTCACCTCTTCCCCAAGCATCTTCCGGAAATAAGATATGAAGTGCTGTTGAATATCTTCTAGATCACAGCTCCAATTACCATTTGAATCAACAATAAAAGTAATCTTGCTCTTATTGTTCTTTCTGCTTGAGTATGGTGTAGAAATAGGCAGTATTGGCATACCCTAAGGATTACTTATTTGCTGAAGTAGAGTTTTGCAGCATTGTTCATAGCCAAGAATTCTTGGTAGCTTCCTTTTCAACAAGTTGAGCACCAGGATCAGATTTGTTGGCATGAAGTTTTTCCGAAGCCTCTTATAGCCTTTCTCTACTCATCTCAACCTTCTTAATAACATCCCTATACTTTTGTCTATACAGCTTCTTAAGAGGAGCTTTTAAAGCCCTAAACTTCTTGGAAACCCTATATAAAGGGCATGTGACTTGTTTTTGCCAGTTTTCCATAATAGTATCAATGAAAGAATCATATGTACACCACATATCACAATACGTTAAGGATGAGGGCCTCTTCTCTTGCATCTCTTTTAAGTGTAACAATTGTTGGGCAATGGCCAAACACAACTTCTGTTCCAAACACAGCTTCAGAGCTGTCATAGTGCCTGAGCCAATCGCCTTTCACCATAACTTTATCATATTTTGACCAAATCCTATCAGGATGCTTATTACTCCATGTATGTTGGCATCGACTCCATTTCAAGTCTTAAAGACCACACTTCACAACACATTAAGTGAAATCCTTAAGTTCTGCATATATAACAGTTGCACCACTCACTCTTTCAGTAGGGTCAAGAATGCTATTAAAGTCACCTAATACCACCTAAGGTCCTCACATTGAATTTGCAATTTGCTGAAGTTGTTCCTAGAGAGACTTCCTCCCATTCAGGCTATTAAAACCATAAACAAAAAATATCTTGAAAACTTCATTAATACTTATATTCTTAGCCTTACATAAACACATTGTGTTGAAGCCTACAAGACAAAGTCATGAAATTTCTTCTTTTTGCAAATAATACAAAACTTTCCACTCGAATGTTACGAATGATTAATAAAGCTACCCCAACCAGGACAAAGCCTCTTATAACAATCAATATATTTATTGCATTTAATTTTATTTTCCACTAATCCATATAGCCCAATTTTTTCTTTTCTACAAATGAGAGCTTACTTTTTTTTTTTTTTGTTGCTTATTATCCTCACACAATTGACAAAAAGAAGGTTATGTGTAAGGTGTGGGACATAGTAGACCGACTTAAGTGTCAACGGTTGCAGTTTAGTGTTAAACGTTAAAATGACAATTTTATTAACATGAAGTATAGTGTCGTTTGCAATAGTAATACTAAGTGGTCTAGAGTAAGAACATTTAGAATGTAACGTACCTTAGTTCGAGGTCATATGGGCCAAACTGGGTACCAAAGGGCTTCCTTTGCTTCACCGATAAACAAAGTAGCAAAGGGAGGGGTAGAAGGAACGCCAGTATTGCCATTAACTCTTAAACCTGAAAGGACATTGAAAGGCAGGGTGACCAGTGTAGTAACAAACAAGAAAACGATGTTGATTGGGGGCGGTGCCCAAAACTCTTTCGGTTGGTAAATTGCTAGTTTGAGAAGATGAGGATGAGTGTTGCTGATGCTGATTAGGCGGGATGCCCTGGTAGCAGATGATCTACCATTGGCTTTGCGTGTTTCTTGGTTCCAACCTTGCTTCCTGGCGCAGCAAGAAGCAGCCACTGTTTCCCGCTCTTAAACTGGGACTGAGGCCAAGTACCGTGATAATGCTTACACTATTGCTGAAACTATGTTTGTTCGCCATATCCTCTCACAACTTGGTCGGTGTCCGCCACCGTTTGCGACAATGTCAGTGCTACCTACATGTCTGCCAATCCGGTTATGCATTATAGAAGCAAGCATATTGATGTCAATTACCATTTCGTTCAGGACCATGTCGCCAAGGGTTACCTCACGGTCAATTATGTGCCTACTAAGTTTCAATTAGCGGATAATTTTACTAAAGGGTTGTATTCTGAACAATTGTTGTATTTAAAGGACAAACAATCTGTGCATCCCCCGATCAATTCGAGGGGGTGTAAAAGGATATAGCTCAAGGATACAAATTTTTGCGAATTACCTTAAGTTTACAAATTTTGCGGAGAACTACCTTTTATGTTTATTTTTGCACAAAACTACCTTTACTTTTGCAAAACATTGCAAAAGACTACCACTTAACGGATTTATGGCTGACGGTGTTAACTTTAGCTGCGAAATGACTATTTTACCCTCACTTATTAGCTGAATTCTATTACCCCTACCATTCTCTCTTATTTTATTTTCCCTCCAAAATTTATTCCTTTTTATAACGTTATCCCTCTCATTCCTTATTCCTCTTCTTCAATTTCGTT
>BSSO01003204.1:0-17061 GCA_030267885.1 Mesembryanthemum crystallinum | reverse complement strand
CTGAAAATTGCCAAACATAGCCTTAGTGGCCCTTTTCCCTACTAGTTGGTACTCCTTCACAAATCTATCATCCCCTCTTTCCTCCTCCTTTACATTTTCCTTCCCATGCGTAACTAAGAGGCCAAAATGGGACAAAAATGAAAACTCTAAAATAGAATATCTATTTCTAACCCGTTTTGGCTTCTTAGAATTTGTTGAGAGAGGAGAAAGTGAAGGAGGGAAGAAAGGGAGAGAGATTTGTGAAAGAGAAATTCAAAATCTTAGAAATTAATTAGACCATACGGTCTTTGTATACTCTGCTACAAGCAGTAGTATTTGAGGTCTTGTGTTAGTGTGGTTCACCATTTTGTTTTGTGATCAAGATGGCACAGCTTTTGTATATTTGTTGGAGATATCATATAAAATCTTGACAATTTTATGTACTTGTATGACTGGTGCAAGTCTATGTTGTGATATTTTTGCGTTGTCTTATGCAAGGAAGATTTCACATTCTTTGGTTGGCAATCTGTAGCCAATATAGATTATTTGATGAATTTGTATGCTCTTCTAAGTTGTGTGCATCGGTAACGTACAGGTCCAAATAATCTGCCTCCCTTTATTAGACTAATACAACATGTCCAGTGTCCACCATCTAGCTATCCTTACCCCCTTGATCATACAGTGGCTGTTATATATCTAATGTACCATGTTTTAATGATTCTTTGATTGTATTATGTTCAACCTCATTCTTCAGAATGCTGATATATGTGGTGGTAATCTTCTGTCATGTAGTATGGATAAAATGCTCCAAAAAGTGATGCATGAATCTGATTCTTTCGGGCTTCAGAAAAGGGATAAAGGCGACAAATCTACAAATTTCTAAGAATAATTTTCCAAGATCTCACATCTATGTGCCTGTTACGCCAGGAGCCGATCTTGCATGCTAAACTCAGATATGACAATATCCTCAAGAATCTACTTTTACTTCTGACATGACTTACTGTCCTTATTTCATGATGGTAACGATCTACGAAGTTAACATGAAGGATGAGTAGTTTGACAAGCCTGGCTAGATAATCGACGTTTTTCTCTAGAAGTGAAGTTAGCACAAAAGTTTCGCTCTCAAAGTCCCAGGTAGAAATCTCTGTCCACGATGAGCACGACATTTCCATTATTGAAGAAGCACTTGCTGCAAGGATAAATACATGATACAACTGATTCTGACAAATGCGAAAAGGTAGCATTGGTAAGGTCTAGTCTGAAAATTGTGAGGTCAAGTATATAATAACCACTATAGCATAGGATGATTCAAGTAGCTATTAGTCTCTTCCTGCTAAGTTTCTAATTGTGATAGGAATTACACATATATGGTGTACTACTCGTATGGAAAACCATAGTATTACATATAAAAATATCAGTCACAAAAAAGCATATACAAGATGGAAATTATGCAGAAGAAGAATAAAGAGATGCTGAGTATTTGAGATGAAAGTTGTTTTATAGATTTATGATTTAACCTTAAGATGGCATACAGTATATGTTTTTCAGAGATGGTTAGAGTATTTGTTTTTCTGCGCGCTATTCATTTATGATTTAACCTTGAGAGATGACTTATATGTTTGAAGGGAAAAAGATGGCATACAGTAATGAAATTTTCACCTGTACAAGGGAAATGCTATAAAGGAAAGACTTTCGACCCAAGCTATTAACAAACTACATGTCATTGCATGGCATGCATGCTATGTGAGAAGCCAAACAAACAGATGAACTCTGCCAAATTGACATTCCCTCCGTACTGCTGCGAATATACAAATTCTGTTCCAGTTCTTATTCCTCTGCACATCATGTCCTTATCCTATCAGTTTCACTTTTTGATAATGCCGTGTACTTTCGGATGATCTACACATTCGAGTTGCCAACAAAATTGGCCCTTCGTTTCATATAAAGCTATAATTCCTACATGTTCTTAAGCGATGGGGGTCTTATTTGTCCTTCTTCCACTGGCTATATTGCAAGTCATTCACGATGTCATCATGGCATTGAACTTGTATGCAGAAAGATCCACCTTTAATCTATATAGGCATAACATAGAAGAGAATTCTTTCTTTTTATAAAAACAAAACTGACCTAATAAAGTAACAATAATCAAGGGCTCCAAACAACACAGCAATCAATCAAGCAGAAAGCTATTGGATGAAACTCATCTAAGAAAAGGCAGAAAATTATCATCACATCTTTTTTTCAAATATCTAGCAGAAACCAGACATCTAATATTTGAAACTGCAACAAAGGATCGGAGGACAAGGACGTGTGCAATGCCTAACCCTCACTGAAGCATTGATGCACAGCACTCCGAGCAGCCTGAGAAAGCTATTTCTAATTAAGGTAAAGATATCTACGGTCTTTTTTGACCTCATACACATATGACACAATGCAAGCACAATTGATCACAAGGTGAACAAAGTAAATGATGAGTCCTCTATCAATAACCTTTGAGTTAGAGAAAAGCCAAGGAATGATTTCATGTCTATGCCCAAAATATGTCTAACCATATTATTGCTTGTCGCTTGAAAATTTGATAAGCTATTCTATGGAAGTTTACCTCAAGAGCAGCACTTACTGTAAATTTCTCTAAATTGGGTTATAAGATTTCTGAACAAAATATTCCTTCACTTCTTGAAGCTTCTGTTACACCCAAGAGTGAGACTCCCTAATGTGCAACCAAAAAGAGGAGGCCGATGAGGGATGCACCGCAAATTCAGGGAGAAGCATTAGTCTGTCAAGTTAGCATATTTAAGATTCAAGCCCCTGTAAGAAGCCTCTCCAAGGTCTGTGCCCCAAAATCCCCTCGTGCCAAACCCTCACCATCCACTGCTTCTGCTTGCCTTCCCCATGCACTCTTTGGCTGGCATCGGCACACCCCCTGAGTAAGGTCAGTGCCCCGAACCATTCTAACTCCTGTTTACAGGCAACCCAAGAGATAGAGTAGACACCCTAACACTTAAATGTGCAGGGAGCAGCCAGGGGAGATTTGAACCCTTTTTCAAGCTTATTTTAAAATGACATTACCATTATTATACCAACACTTCTTGCATAAATATTTAGGATATCATTTGGTGTAAACCTTTAGGAACTTTGAACTGAGTAATTTCGAGGCACCAACCCCTTGGCCTCTAATAAAGCTCCGCCCTCTTCAATCAACTTGTGGGATAGATGGATGATGTCTAAAGGAGTAAAAAAAAAAACTTGCAAAAAACAACGTACAGAACTTTGTAATTATTGTTAAGGATGACTGTAGGATCATACTTTGATCATACTGGTAATAAAGTTTTCTTAACCATGCTTTTATTTGAGAAACACACAGAAGTAAGCAGAAAGAACGAAAATAGGACTAAAGTGTTGCCCCCTCTGGTTCCTTGTCTAGATGCGAATGCTAGATGCATACCCCTTGCTTGCTTCGTGCAACCAGCAACACATGCATTAATGCTCATACGGCATTTACTTTTTATGGAAAATATGCAGTTGTTGATATATAGGTCACTGAAAAAGTTGAGCACTCTCAAAGAAATATATTCCCTTTGAGTAGTACATTAGTCGGCAAGCAATCTAACACACCAAAAAGCTTAAGTATATTAATAAGCAGTCTGTCAGCTTAAATTTGTCAGAGTGCAAACTGGATTTGTGAAAAAACTACTTTGATCCACAATATGAAAAAAATTTGTTGGATTCGTATCGAAAAGTAATTTATTTCATAATATGAAACTTTAATACTTTTTGATTATGTATTTGGAGAGATACTCATGTTCAAAGTTCAACCTCGAAAAGTGAAAACGATGATTAAAAAAAACAGAGGGAGTGCATTTTTTTTTACATAAAAACTGATACTTTTATCATCACAACTATAATACTTGGTTGATAAAAAGTGATACTTCTTTCATTCAAAACTAATACTTTTTTCATTGATACCAATATTTATGTGATAGAAACTAATACTTTCTATCACATGAACTAATACATGTCAAAAGTGATCAGTTTTTATAATTAACTTTGCTATCCAAACTGATAATTTTTATCCTAGCAAATACTTTTTACATTTTCAAAATGATTTTTGTTCATATTATACTATGAGGATATAACTGATACTTTTACTATGTAAAGTAATACTTTCCTTCAAAACTAGGAAATTTTTCATTTTGGGTACCCAACGGTTGGCCTAATTGCATTATGGATACATGTCTTTTTAATAATCTCATTTTGGGTACCTGAAAAATTAAAAATTGTCTCACTTTGGGTCATTTGACTGACAGGGTTAGATGTTCCATTAAATGCTAATGTGTCAAAAAAATCTTGACAAAATCCCAAAAAAAAATCCCCAAAAGTTACAAAAAAAAAAATCCCAATATTAAATTTTATATGCAATTATTGGGATTTATTTTATAGTTTTTTGAGATTTTTTCAAGAATTTTTTGCTTATGATCTATTGATTTTTTTCAAAAATGGATTTATGCCAGCTCTCCTTTGTTGATGATCTACTGATTTTCTCAAGAGGAGACAAACATCTTTAGAAGCTGTCTCAATGTGTCTTAACCAGTTTGGTGATAACTCAGGACTGAAACCAAATGTCCAGAAAACATGTGTTTATTTTGGAAGGGTGAATCAAAGAGATAGGGAGGATATATTGGAATCCACAGGTTTCTCAGAGGGTTTTCTGCCTTTTAAGTACCTGGGTGTTCCATGAATGCTTCCAGATTGACTACTACTATGTGCAAGCCTCTGCTTTGAAAAACTCAAGGTTAAGATTTAGCACTGGTCAAACCAGCTTCTCTCTCAAGTTGGGAAGATACAGTTGATGAATACTACTGTAGTATTTGAGACATGCATACTGGTCAGCTATGTTTATTCTCCCTCAACAAGTAATCCAATTCAAGGAGCTGGAAATGATATGCGGAAGATTCTACCGGAGCACCTTGCCTAACTAAAGAAGTATGTGCATGTTTGATAGCTTGGAGCATGGTTTGCAAACCAAGGAAGGAGGGGGGGCATGGGTATCAAGGAGATTCTTAGCGGGAATAGAGCCATGATGATGAAGCGGGTTTGGAAAATAATGAGAAATGAGAACTCTCTTTGGGCAAAATGGACAAGAAATTACCACCTTAAAGGGAGTGATTTGTGGAACTGCTAAGCTAAGCAAGGGGATTCAGCTTTTTGGAACAATGTAATCAAAATGAAACAATATCTACTTGATCATGCTGGAAACAATGAAGAAGCTGAAGCCATGCTACGAGGTTTGTCTTAGGATGTTGCATAATAATAGGAATATAGACATGGATCAGTTTGTATGAAGATGTCAGCCTAGGCAGGCAATACCCGCCTTGTAATTTGAAAGTGATTTGATTTAATTTGCTTACCCCGAGTAGAAGAATAAGAGAAGTAGCTCCGTTCGTCCGAAAAAAAATAAATAAATTAATTAATTAATTAAATTAAATTAAATTGGCTTGTGAACATACTTGGTCAAAATGTCTTTCGTTAATCAATGAGCTGAGCACAACATTAATCTCATATTTGTTCATTGAATGAGAAAAGTATGAGGTCATGGATACTCCATACTCGGCTTGGCTCGAATCGTTTTTACAACCCCAACTGCCGCCAAGCTGAGAGCCATGAGCCCAAGCAGTGGACCTCCCAGTCTCCCACCACCACGGCACTACCACCACCGGTATACTCTCCTTCATACTACACTCCTCAGGATTATGACAGCCTCTAATCTATCTGGAATTGGATATATACTACTTCTATTGTAGAGGTTTTTCTCCTTTTTTTTTGGTGGAGAATCTCCACTTTATATGCTAGCTATTACAATTTCTGAGTTTATTGGTGCTAATCCTGTGCTTTAAGATCTGCTTGTCAAACTGAGATACTAGTCATCATCTGAATACCGGATCGATGTCCGACTCTTTTGCATTTGTTATTCCTGAAATGATCTTTGCAATAGTGAAATTCTGTCATCTCTCTAATCTATCAACTGCGGGTGCTGGGATCTAAGCGCAATTCATATGGTTAGTTTCAGATCAAGGAAAGAGTTTACTGTTTACAATTTTTGTTTCTCTTGTTGGGCTTCTAGGAGATGAATGGGATTGTGTTTGCTGTTATGTCATTTTCTGTTTTTCTTGTCAGCCTATAACTGTCATCTCGAGGAGACAAGATTAGAAGTGTATGAATTGATGATAATAACTCTTAACTTGGGTTAATGACCAATAATCACTAAATTGGCATGTCTCACATCAGATGGAGATCCTAAAAACAGCTCAAACCCACCTACCTTAGTCATCTTTTCTTATTAGAAATTAGTTAATAAAAGTAGTTGAGCTTCTAACCCACTTCAAAACTACCAATCTTCTTCTCCTCTTTTCTTTTCCTAATACTTCAAAACTGTCTATAAATTCCTTCATCTTTTAATCTTTTTGATACCAAACTCAGAACACTTCAACACCACTTTCAATACTCAGAATTCTTCCTACTCGATCTTCAACTCGAAGCATTTGAATTCATTCGAAAAAGTCGATTACTAATCAAGAAGATGAAAGCTTTTCAGGGTCATGTTTCCCAAGCCTTGGCAGTGGCTGTTTTGGTGCTGATTTTACCAGTTTATGCTCAAATCCCGAGTGCTCAAATCCCGAATACCCTATGCTCGGCCTCAATGATTAGCAGCTTCACTCCATGCATGAGTTACCTTACCAACAGCAGGGGCACCAGTGGCACGTCACCGACATATGAGTGCTGCACCTCACTGAGCTCCCTTTTGTCTAATGGCACTCAATGTCTTTGCCAAATCATAATGGCAGGCGTTCCTTTCCGTATCCCAAACCGATCCTTAGCTATCTCGCTTCCAAAAGCTTGTAACCAAGCTGGTGTTCCTGGTGTTCCCATTCAATGTAAAGGTAAAACATTATTTCTCCATGTACTACTTAACTCATTTTCAAGTAGCTATTTGAGTAATTTTCTTGAAACTAATGTTGTTGTTACCTTTCCTTTGATTTCAGCATCTCCTAGTTCTCCTATTCCTGCTCCAGGTACGATAACTTCTAAATTGCAAAAACTTACATGGACCTATAGAGTTTTGTAAAGAGTATCAAGATGTCACCCTTTCTTTTAAGAAAAGTCACTAATTCCCTCAAAAGTCACATCATAAGATTCAAACGTTCCCTTTGTTAAATTTTCATTTCTTTTCTTTCTAGACATAAGAAATATGAAGTTAAAGTGTTCATCTCTTGGTAATCTTGCAGGACCTGCTGCCTTTGGCCCATCTGCCGCCCCTGCAGCTAATACCGTTCCAACGCCTGACACACCAGCTTTGGCACCAATCTCTGAAACTATTCCAGCTCTTACTCCACCATCTACTGAGGGTTCTCTACCACCAACTTCAACAGCGACAGGGACCGGCTCCTCTCTTACTCCCTCAGCTGCCATGCCATCTCTGAGCATTTCGCCTTCCCTCCTGCTATTTTCAGTCGCTATCATGTTCATGAAGTACTTTTAGATTGATTGCACCCAGGTTATGAACTTGTGCAATATTAGTGTGAAGATCATATTCTTTTGGGGGTAGTGATTGTTTATCTAAAAACATTATTCAATTTAATTTGTGTACATCTGTTGATGAGATATAATTTTACTTTGTTCTGTGTGATAAGAATCTTTGTCGAGTTCAATATATACTTGACTTCTTTCAGTAAGATTAGAAATATAATTTGATTTAAAACAAATCTCCAATCATGCATTTTGCATGTGTGAGCCCAAAGCACATGAATATCTATACTAAGGGGTCGTTTGGTTCACTTATAAAGATGGAAATGGATGAGATTAAATAAAGGATGGAATGGTAAGCCAATCCTTTACCTTTTTTAAGGTGTTTGGTTACACAGTTACCTATTTATCCACCCTACCTATTCATTTTCTCTCTCCACTATCAATGGACCAATGGTCACTCTCATCCCACACAGTTCGACTCTTCAACCAATTCTACAAATGGGACAAACACGGACCGCCATCACAAGATCTGATCTCTCTCTATAAACCACCTCAATTGATTGAACCAAATTTCCAACTTTGCTGGAGACAATGGCCATTAAAGCTCAGAACTCAAACAATTTTGATGTAATTCTGATGTCCTGAATCTTGCTAAGGACAATCATAAACTTGAATTTGCAGGTAGATCAAGTACATGATGTGATCTCTCTCTCTCCCTCTCTCCCTCTCTCCCTCTCTCCCTCTCTCCCCTCTCTCTCTCTCTCTCTCTCTCTCTCGGGTTGGCAGTTATGTGCGGTATTTTCACAATGGGCAGTGGGTGATAACTTTAGCAGTGATAGTTGCGTGGTGGTGTGATCGATGATTACGGTGTGTTGGTTACCCTCCTACCCCCCAAGGTTTCAAAAACCATTACTTGAGGGATTCCAATACCCCAATGGTAATGGATTCTGGAGATGGTGAACCAAACATTGAGAAACAGATTCCATTCCAAAACCCCTAAACATAGACAACCAAACACCCCCTAACGGTGGTTCTAAACCCTAAATTAATTTCTCACCTCCAGTAGTCTTAGCTCATGCTTCAAACACGCTTCAAGTCATTCATTTAAGCTGCTCGTCAGTTAGAATCCTTCACATCTATGACTCATTTCGAATTACCACAATTGACACAGAAGTCCTTTAGATGGTGAAGATGCTACAATAAATCCAAAGAACTACTGGGTAATGTGGGAATAAAGAACAATACTGGGTAATGTGGGAATAAAGAACGATACTTGAGACATACACATTGTCCCTCAAAGCAAATCATATATAGTACACCTTTTGTTGTTAAGGAGCTTGCTCTATAACCTGTAGCACTAATGGGTCTAAGGGGTATGGTCAGGGTCAAATTCGCTCTAGCCTTAAGCTTCATCTTGTCTGTTTTCCTTCTTATCTCAATCCCTGAGCTGCTCCTTCGACGGCCTACACCTTGATAAGTGCTTGAACCGAGATGGAGAATATGTCTTCCATGAACTTTGTTCTAGTTTCATAAACCAAGCAATTTGAGTTGGGTTCCACTGTGTGGACTCCACGCTAGCAACGAAGTAATGCTCAAACCATCACCAATCTTTTCTCTTGGTCCTTGTCAAGGTGTTACATAGCCATCCCTCTGTCAATGTGCAGAGGTAATGACTTAAGTGCTAAAATGTCCTTTCTTATTCCTACAGTTCTTCTGAAATATGTGCTTGTAACTTGTTCAAACTTTTCGTTTGATTGTGGAAGATTAAGAAACAATGCCAGTCCCTATTCCTCTGCCACGCCACCACCATTGCCAATTGATCTTGGATTGACCTCCGCCTCAAAAAGAAATGCCACAATGGTTGAGGCGCGGCCAGTTTTGAGCAACACTGTTACTCAGACAGTACATGTGATGGATAATGAAGACAATGTGATCTCTAATAGTTATGTGACTGACATGCGTTGCTGCCAGAGTTGGCTGCTTGCTTTAGAAGTTTACTCTTTGGTTTTTGCGGCCTAGAAATGCTTTGTAATTGTGGATCTAAAGTGAAATCTAGGGCGAGTAAAGTACTACTCCCTCTGTTGCACTAAAATCTTGACGGAGGAAAATTGCACGTAAATTAAGGGAGTTTGATATGGTGTAAGACTTTCAAAATTGCCCTTAGAGGAGAGAAGTGAGGGGGGAGGGGGTTGGGAATTTAGATAATGGGTGGGTTGAGAACTAAGAACAACATCGAGCACTACCATTTGTTTCTCTCTTCGCCAAAATTCAACCAACCAATTCCATGGTTCTTGCTCCACACCAGGGGGTCTATTACGCCTAGATTGTTCTCTTGAACTGGGGACAAAGTAATATTCCTTGAGCCTATAGCGCGACCCCCTGTAAAGACCAGCGCACTGAAAGTGCACTGCCTCGTCAATAGGCTTACCACAGAGTTGGTGGCAGAGTGTATTTTCCCTGCAAGAACACATCAGAATGCAAGTCATTTAGCAAACAACCTTCTCAGTATAATGAGCATATGCAAAATTAAACTATATGGTGAAGTGTTGATTGACTAATAGGAGTTTAAATATAATCTTTTTTGTGTAAAACAAACGTCTTCAGTTACAGGAGTTGTACATTCTATTGATTACACTGTTATCAGTGACAGACTTTGTAGGGTAGGTGTTTTCATTACAATGCTTTTGTTGGACAGTTTCATGCTTTACCGTTGGGATTATCTCAAGGTGGTACATGAATATACTTGACATATTTACTTCTAATTTGCCACTTCTGAACTCACCTTAACCTTGTTTAGGAGCCTCTCTTTGGCGAAACTATCCATCTGTTTCCGATTCCTGTTTTATAAAAAGCAATGAGATCAGTATAATGTACTAATAAATAAACACAAACTAATGCACTTATAAAAACAAAAACATACACTGATTTTAGTGGACAAAACTCCTTCACCCATTGGCTACAATCCCATATGTAAACATCCGCATTTTTCCAACCGCACGCCGCAATTCCTCAGTGAAATCAATCTTAGGCTTAGCCTCGAGATGATTCCTTTCCTTCTCAGCAAGATAATTCTTACCCGTAGTTGGTCCACGTTTAGGCCCTGCATATCAGAATCCATAAAGAAAAAGAATGGTATCAAGAATAACAAACAATAAAACAATAAGCTAGTAGTGTCAAAATAACCATTTCTTAGTGCTTCCGCAGCCCTCCGTTTCTGTTGAGAAGTTAGAGGTGGGCTCAAGTTGTCCAAGTTGGTGAGAAGAAGAGGCCATGTTGCTGGACACAATTAAATGTGAATTTTTATAATTTTTTTTCAGATAAGAAAATAATTTTATACAAACAAGCTGGGAATCCAAGAGGAGACTCAGTTCTCCTAAACTACATGGCAAATGCTAATTCTCAAAAATCCATCTGTACTTCTGGCAGAGCGATTCCGAGAAAAACCAGAAAAACAAATTCACTAACCCAAAGCCAACTAACACCCCCCCAACGACCTCAAGCAACTACCGCAAAAGGAGAGCTAAAGAACCCCACCCCTAACGCCCGAACAAACAACTACATATCTGCCTTCCTGCATTTCCTTCCCCCCTAAAGCCTTCCCTTTCTTGCCATCATAATTAATGGATGAAGCTAGTTGTTGAAGAACCCTTTCCCACTTTCTTTTTCTTTCTCTCATAAACCAGAGTGGATGCAACTTTGACATCCACAGACCTACCAAGGACTAACAAACTGCAACCCCAGGTCATCAAACAAAGATTGTGAATCTTGGTCGTCTCTGTCATTCCCTAAAGGTTTAAGAGTCGTAGCACTTTCCTCCACTGGACCAACAAGCGAAGTGCTTAAGTCATTTCCAACGTCTTGCACCGAGAGGTCATTGATCTCACCAGCATCCACCTCCTGTACAGGCGTGTCCTTCAAATGGTGAATTCCATCCTACAAGATGCTGACTACTATCCAAGGTAGTGTCAGTCATCCCCCCCCCCCTCCTGAAATTAAATGCGAATTATTATAGTAGGAAAAAAAATGATCATAAGCAGTTAAGCAAGGCCTGTAGTCTTCAGGAAGACGCTATCTAAGCTTTGGCTACCCAGAAATCATTGAATCACATTAAGTGATAAACAGATAGTCATCATCCCCACTATAAGCAAATTGGAAACAGTGCATAGTATGAACAAAAAGTCAGTGAGGTATGAAAGTGAAAAGATAGCTGAAAGTGAAAGCCAATTAAATTATGGTCAATAAATTGAGATTGCACAATATCAGAGTTCAGAAACCTGCCATAGTCAACAAATTTAATGCTTCAGAAACAAGAAAAAGATAGTTGAAAGTGAAAGTCAATCAGTGGTGTACTGTGTCTATTTCAAATCTCTGCAAATGAAACTCAATGCCTATCTAGCTGCTCTTTTAAAATACCAAAATACTAGCAATCAATCAATTGTCAACACTTGAACAGTTAACCTTATACAATCAGCAGTTAATATTTTTAGTTCTTATTAGTAGTGAACTGTGATATTAAAAAATTTTGTCCTTAACTCCAACCTCATTAATTTGCTATAAGTTTGCTTAATGAAAAAGAGGAAAGGTGGCGCCAACAAAAGACAAAATTAAGTATCTAGGGCATGGTTAAAGCTTAATGTTCTACTGACAGTAACTACAACACAATGGAACTAGCAAAGCTTACTTCAATTTCTACCTCCCAATTTCTACGCCGATGGTCAAATCATTTTAACAACAAATCAACATCAAAACATCACCAAATTGACAACAACAAAGAAGCAATAAAATCAATAAAACTTGCTCAACAATGCTGATAACATACAACTGAAACCCTAGATTTAACATCTTACAATTCTAGGACACCTTCCGTAACCGAGAACACTCAATATTTAGAGCAAAATCACATCTGAAACCCTAGATTAACGCACACATTTCAGAATCAGTAAATTAATAGCAAATCAAAGTAGAAGAGTATACATACCAGCGATTGAGCGATTTCTAGAGAATATGGTGAAGATCCTGTAAAGATGAGATGGAAATGACACTGCATATGAGCGATTTCCAGAGAATATGGAAAAAATCCTGTTAAACTCAATATTTAAGGTCATATTTTAGCAGAGAAGTTGCCAACATAGAGATTACCAGATAAGTGCCGGAGAGAGATTACCAGCTAACCATACTGACCAGAGGCACATCATCTACTAAGATGAACACAGCTTCCAAAATACCAACGGACATCTTACTACACATGCGATGAAAACCGCACAGAACAACGATATAAAGAGATAATCACAAACATGACGAATGTCTAACCAACCACTGCATCTTGCCATCCAAATTCTCTACTAAGCTAAAGCAGAGGCCTTGGCAAGAGCAAGACAATGTAAATTTCTGACAAAACTCCTCACTAGTGATCACCCCTCTAGTTTCTTCTCGCCATACAAGCGATTCGATTACCCTTATTGTTCCTCAACCGAAAACTAACATCACAAAATTCTTAAATAATTTAAACATACCACAAACACAATCGAATACGGAAAATAATTCAAGAGCATAAAACAAAAGCCAGTAAATATCAAGATAAATTTAAGCTACTAATAAGATACTTCAATGTATGGTCCAACAACAGAGCACAGCAGCATGTAGGTAATTACTAAACCAAAACCAAAATTAATTAATGTCATCTCACAGACATCACCATAATCATCCCATAACACAAAAAAAAAAAAATCCATTAAACCAAAAACCTAAAACAAAACCAAAAGAAGACAACAGCAAAATAAGAGTCTTCGCTCCTCTCCGACTTCGAAAGTATTGTTCTTCTGGTTCGTCCGATTCTCTCTCCTCTCCTCTCCTCTCCTCCTTTTTAACGGTAAGATTTCTGGAACCTGGCACGGGCACCACGACCACCAAACTTCTTGGGCTCACACCTCCTAGGATCAGCAACAAGGAGAGTACGATCATACCTAACAAGAATGTCCTTGATCTCCTTCTTGGCCTGCTCATCGACATACTTCTGGTAGTAAGCGACGAGAGCTTTAGCGATACTCTGCCTAATGGCGTAGATCTGAGAGGTGTGACCTCCGCCCTTGACGCGGATCCTCATGTCGACGTCACTGAAGCGGTGGCGCCCGAGGAGGAAGACGGGCTCCATGGCCTTGTAGCGGAGGATCTCCGGCTGGACGAGCTCGATGGGGGTTCCGTTGATCTTGATGAGTCCACGGCCGCGCTTGCAGTAGGTGACGGCGACGGCTGTCTTCTTGCGGCCGAAGCATTGGACTGACTCCACTGGGGTTGGGGCTGTCGCCATTGTTGAACAATGGAGGTTTCTCTCTCTCTCTCTAGGTTTCTTCTCTCTCTTCTCTCTAGGAGGAGTGTGGCGGAAAGAGTGAAATGAAGGGGAGTATGAGGCTGAATTAGGGTTATAGGGGTTTTGTGGTGTGATGGAGAGGCGAGAGGGGAGAATTAGGGTTTTGGGGTTTTAATGGGCTGGATTTTGGTGTTTCAATGTTGGGCTGGGAATTTTGTAATAAGGCAGGCCTGCTTTGGCTAATATTTTTTTTTTGTTTTTTTAGCTGAATTTAGTGATTGATTGAATTTTCTTTTTTTTTTTTTTCAAAGGATGATTGATAGATTAATATCATACGTGAGGTTTCTCGCATGACTCACGTCTCAACCAAAATATATGATGAAACATGTGGTGGGAGGGGTGGGCGGTTTCTTGAATTAGTTTTCCAGTTTTCTTTGAGATTGAGGGAGTAATTAGGGCTGGACAGATTTTGTTCTAGATTTGAATTTTGGATCGGACCGGGCCTGATTAGACCAAACTAATCCGAACCGTTTCAATCAGTCCGATCCTCGATCCTTGTATTTTCAAACTCCAGTTTTTCGGTCCGATTCGATCCAAAACTTGAATGGACCTATTCGGACCTATTACCGATTTAAATTAAAAAATTTAAGTTAATTTAATTATTTTATTACCCTGAATTGATTTTTAAGATTTTCAATTATATTTGATTTAGTAAATTCCTAATTTTGCTTGAATTTTCCAAAAAGAACGAAAGAAAAATTTATGAGAAATCATATGTAAAACTAAAATCGATCCAAATAGGTCCGGTCAGATTTAAAATTTTCCCGATCTGGACCAGTGTACGACCTGAATATTTTAGGTCCGATTTTCGGTCTGATAAATTTCCGAATTCAAGTTTGGTATGGTCCGAGTTTGGACATATGTGCAACCTCGAGCAACTACACATCCTATCAAAATAGAAAGGAAAAAAAAATATATTGGGCTCAATAAATCTATTGACATTTTAAACCTTTTGGTTGTGTTCAGTTCAAGAAAATGGAAACAATTTTCATTTCCAAATTTTCTAAGAAAATGTTTTCTTTGAAAACCTTGTTCTCTTATGGGGAAAATTTTGGACAATAGTGTTCTTTTTATAAAGGAAAACTATAGAAAATAACTTTATGTTGCTTTCCAAGGTCTAGTCTATAACTATATACTAAAGTAGGAAGTTCTGACATCACCATGTGCTGACGTGGCGACTTTTGATAAAGTTTTTTTCCCGCCTAAACACTCTGAATCACATTTATTGTCTATTGACTCTGTATTATGAATTCGGGAAGTCCAAGAAAAACAACCCAGAACCTTCTTTCTCAATCAGCTCTCTAAAACTCTTGTAATTTAAAATATATATGGTAAATTGAACGTATATCATTTCAATTTGCTCTGTATCTCTCTTCCTCTTCTCCGTCCAATCCCAAACCCATTTTTTCCAATTCATTTTCATTTCCTCCGTCTTCAATTAGTGGTCACATTTTTTGTTTGTTTCTTTTTCCCTTCTTCAATTTCATAATTGTCAACGGAATCAAAGATAGAAATTACGGGCATGGGGATATTTCCTCTCTTTGAAGGCTGTTGAATGGCGGGGAGAAGACCAAGAATGACAGTTAGTGTGAAGAGCTATAATTGTTATGGCTGTTTTTTTTTTTTTTTTTTTGTAGGAGTAATTTTTATGGCTGTTGGGGTATGGGGTATTTGACAATTTGTTCTTTTTTGTTTTTTATCTTCTTACATTTTTCTCCCTTGAATTGTGAAACTGTTTTCACATTGCTCTATCTCTACTTTTAATGGTGGAGATACACATTTTCTCTTCATGAGTGTACCCACTAACAACTCTCTGTTTTACAAAGGGGGTGAGATGAATCTTTTACATCTGCACCAAAAAAATTAAAAATATCTTATACATCCTACAAATTCTGTTCAGAATCTCTACTGTCAAATTGATGGAAACTCAAGGCCTCAAATATTTCAATGGAGTCAAAACAAAGAGTACAAATCTTGATTAGGCTTATTAGTTTGGGCTTAAAATCTCCTTGAAATGGAGAACTAGAATCAAGATAGACCTAGCAAACGGATTATTGGAATTAGTTTGGTAAGTGTATATTCATATAGGGTTATATTCAGTTCGATTACGAATTGGATCGGGTTAATTTGGTTTCGATCATTTTCGGCTTTGTTGTCAAATTTGTACGAAGCTTTCTCTAATCAGTATAAAAGTTAAAAATGTCGGGTTGGATCGGTTTTAATTTGGTTTAGGTCATATTTCATTTTGTTATCAGATATTTTAAGAAACTTTCTTTAATAAAAAAATTCTCAAGCCGGTCGTATTTTGATTAAATTTGATCACCTTATTTTTGGAACGGTTCAGATCTGATTCGTTCATTTGGTTTAGATAATAGATCGGATTTGGGTTATTTTTGCCAGGTCAAATAAAGAGATAGGCCATCAATACTAATGCCAAAATAGCATCTCAAAATCAAATCGTTGTTGTCACAATGTTCAATATTAACTTCATTTTTTATTTTATTTTGGGCAATATTCACTTCAAAATAAAATGTACATAACTTAGTTTATACATGTCGTAAACTATTTGTTATTTTTTTTCAACTGAACCAGTCTTTCAAAAATCAACAATAAATATTAACAAAAATAACATAAAAAGAGTCCCATGCATCGCACGAGGTTAAAAACTAGTTATAAAATAGAAAACAAGGTTTTCCATTTTTCTAACTTTTCAAATTGGAAAACACCTCATTTGAACATGTTTTCCAAACTCCTTATTTTATGTGAAAAATTTTCTGTAAAAATGCCACAGTTTTCTTGAACTAAACACACCCTTAGTATTTTGCTTGAAAGGAAGTTAAGTGAAGGGTAAAAAGCGCAGTTCAAAAGTTTAACACCAAGGTCATGAGTTAGCTTATATAAGAGGTATAGATGATCAGACGCATTTAAAGAGGTGAATCTTTGCTAAATTAGGGTGAGTTTCACTAAATTAAACAAAAAAAAGAAAAAGAAAAAAAAAGTGAGTCTGTACAAAATAAAATTTATTTGGGAAATTCTACATGGTGCCACTGTGGTCTGGCAAATTCCACATGGTGTAATTTTTTTTTTTTTTCGATTCTACATGGTGCCAATGTACTCTTGACAATGTCTGTCCCGTGACCCAAAACTTTAAGTTTTCAGTCATTTATGTGAAAGAGTTTTTTGCGAGAAAC